>JADLZL010003334.1:0-174297 GCA_015844335.1 Chrysopogon serrulatus | reverse complement strand
TAGTTCTTGATTTGTACCTTCTGTGTTGTATAGTGAATGGTTGCCACTTCAAGTAGCATGCACAATTTGGTCTGTCCTCATCAAGCCGCCTCTACTAGTACATAGACCATTTCTCATGACGATATGCATCCATTTCTATAGGAAGTTTGAGGTAATATATGCCACCGAAATAAAAAAATGTGGTCCCTAGTTGGAGAACATAGACGGTTCACTTAGCAAACCGTCTGTGTAAATGTACCATTGACTTGGTTAGGGAGGAGAAGTCAGCAAAAAGGACTAAGATAAGGGCCACGAGAGATCGGGAAGCCAATGTGGGAGGATTATCAAAATATCCCTAGTCAAAATATGTTGAGCGTGCCTCCACTTAGTTGGAGAAAACACAAAAGGTCCAGCTGATATAAAAGACTGCATGATTGGTATATGAGAGCAACTTCGTTGGCATCAACATGATCAATGCCAATATGCAACTCAATAAACACTTGCTCAATATATAGTGCCACAAGCAACCAAATTTATCAGTCCACTGTGGATTCTCAAGGTGGTGCGAAGTTTATGAGACAGGACATACAATACATCATGAACCCTAATAAGGTATTAGTCGTGTCTATAGTTCTGTCAATAAAGTTGCAAATGTATTATTACCAAGTGTACATATACGATGTTTATAAACTTCCTTTCCAAGCATATAATAAAGGATCGAAAATGAAAAACATGAACAACACTGTTTCTATAAAATATTGTTGAGGACCTATGCTCGTTCATCATGAAAGATGTAATTCCAGCTAACAGAAAATGTCATGATGCTACTAGCGTATTAGGAAGGCCAGAGTTCAGAGTGCTAAGAGAGATTAGCGCTCTAAAACTTAGTCAAGATAATTAGTAGAGAACCGCCAGGTCAAAACTGTGATTTATATACATGTAGTATGATCTTTATATGGCATATGTGATGTAAATTTTCATGTGAAACCTTTATGATCGTGAGGACACAACTATGATGTATATAAATGTATCATTTAATTAAATTGTTGTTATATTATGTATTATATAATTAAATTAATTGCATGATACAATTAAATAGCTAGTTGGAAATTCAAGTTTGAACCTCTCTTCTCTCACCACTCTCCCTCTTTTTTTATAGATGGCGGTTCACCTTTGACCGCCCGATTGAAATGGCCCCGGCGTAGGTGGGACCCTAAAACGCCTATGTAAATATGTTTAGAACTGTCTATGCTGAGCTTCGTGGTACTAGTGTTTAGCGGTGGCGGCAGCCATGGTAGCGGCGCCATCAATAGGAGCAATGGGGGTGGTAGACCTGGCCATGGGGGAAGGGGGTTGGCGCAGTGAACAAGGAGGCATGTGGCGCAGCCGAGGAGGTCCGTCGCTATGGCGGTGGAGGGGGAAGTCAAGCAAGAACAAGAACTCGTGATACCATGAAAGAGTGTGGAGCCTGGAATAATGAATTGATTATGGAGAGGCAAAATTGTAAACATATATAGGCAAGGAGCCACATTGGTTTACAGTGTGTTTGGTTTGTGGAGCCAAACCATGCTTCATTAGTAGGCTATTTGGTTTGAGGAACGAATAAGGTGCTCCATCATCTTCTCACTTCTCACTTTTCTTATTTGTTTTGTGGAATGGAATGAGTTGACCCATCACCACTTTATTTCTTATAAGCTAGTAATTAGTATATGTATGGGGAATGAGTTGATTCCACCAAAATTCATGGAATGAACTCATGATGCATCACCTAATGAAGCATGGTTTGGCTCCACAAACCAAACACACTATAGGTGATGCATCATGAGTTCATCCCATGAATTTTGGTGGAATCAACTTATTCTCCATGCATATACTAATTATTAGCTTGTGAGAAATGAGGTGGTGATGGATCAACTCATTCTATTCCACAAACTAAATAAGAAAAGTAAAGAATGAGAAGATGATGGAGCACCTCATTCCTCCAACCAAATAGCCTATTATAGAACCAGTACCAATGGATTAAGGACCCTTGCCTATTCAATACAAAACAATTAAAAGAACCTTACTTATGCTATGATCCCACACAAGGTAGAGCACATGCCTAGGATGGCCAGTGCAACTTCATGCAAAGGGTCCATAGGACCTGCCTAAAACACATTGCTAACACTACACTGAATGCATATATTTCTTCATCGACAATAGCCTGTTAACCTAAACCTACAAAGACAAGTTGTATATATATATTCATGTGCATGAAAGCGGGATAGGAGATATATCACATATGTACTAACATATATATATGTACTGTACATGCAGGCAGCTGATTGTTCAGGTAGCAGGCCATATTTTGTGGATGAGACCATTTGTTTATACGCATAATAAATCCATGAAACCAAAGGACTAAGGAGATAACAAATTAGTACTATGACAATGTTTCTGTATTATGTGACCACTGTTATATCTGAATATTAATCCTCAAAAAAAAAATCTGAATATTAATTTGACAATGTTTGTTGATCGCTGCGCGAGCTCAGCGCATTTCCCTTTTTTTGCATGAGCCTGCTAGTTAGTTGCGGTCTGATTTAATTTCCGTGTGCTTTGTTACTTATTCAGTATTGTGTGTGATCCTGCTAGTTTGGTTAGACTGGTGTTGAGAAACTGAGAAAGCTTGTATGTGTTGCGTATATTAATTTTCTTTTGGATGTCAATATGCATTTTCTGTTAGCTGGATGTTCATTTTCTGCCAACTATGGTCCTCATGGTAGGCAATAACAAAGTTCTGCAATCTGATTATGATGTAGTTCACCACCATTAGCCAATGCAAATTTTTATAAAACAACAAATTTACTACCCCTTCTGTGAATATGCATTCTATGTTAGCTAGTACTAGTACTGCCCTCAAACGTTCCTCTGGTCTTCTTATATAGCGCTTCGTGTTATGCTCGCTTTTACCATGTTAATTGGAATGTTTAATCACTGGCTATGCTTGTTTTGTACTCCGTCAGCAGTTAATGGGTCTTTTGTGTTAGTGCCATTTGGAGTAGTATGTATGTTGCTACAATGTTAAGATACACTAGCTCAGGTCTGCAGTTTCCAGTCCATTTCAGGGATGTAGAATGCAGATGACTGTGCAACACCTACCCTTGAGAAATCATTGTGTGTTCCATGCCTGATAATTAAATCATTAGTTTAAATCCTTGTTTCATCTGACCCTACTACCATGTGTGTTCAGATAACTGTTCATTGGTGAATATCATTTATTAGATATAGATGCGGCCACAATTGCAGTTCAACCATTAGTCTAATTTAAAATATCACCTGAGATTTGCAGCTGGGCTAGATCAATTTAGTCGGTGATAGTTGTAGTTGTAGCACATATCATTATTATTCATTTTGATGCTGCACCTTTTCTAGAAATAGGAATCTCAAACTGGACTGCAAACTTCCGGTTTCAGTAGTTACTTATGCAAGGAATCTATGTAGTATGTGGATTGTACTAGATGTTTAATGAACCCATGTAGTCTTGATTGTACTAGATGTTTAATGAACCCATGTGGTGTTTAAATTTATGTACAAAATCACTAGCTATCAATCTTCTTAACCTGGTCTTAAGATATTTTTCATCGTTGTTCTAAACTTCTGTGATGACAAAATGTTTATTGATTCAGGCTTGACTATGCAAAACATTGAAGAGACAAGATGCAACATCAAGATGATACATCAAATCTGCTAGAGCTCAAATTGCCATGATGTCTTTTTTATGTTTATTTCCTAAACTGGATGTAGCTACATGTTTGTCTTTACTTCCATAATCTAAAAAGTTCACGCAAATCAGTGTAAATTATGCATAAGCTTCAGCTTGGGCGATGTCATTTATAAATTCTCTACGCTTTTCTGATTTTTCTAAATATTTTGCATCATTAGGGATTTGTATCCCAATGTTTTTCAAATGGTAGCTAATAATCTTTCTCTGATGGGGATTCTAGTTTCTAGGGTAATATAGGTGAAGTGCAGGTAGTAGAATCCCCTTGGGGAGTTTAAATCCACACGGGTTTTCTGGCCTAGCACCAAAGGAGCCCTGATGGGTTCCTCAGAACTCATAACAGAACACATATTGCTTACTATTTGTTTGTCTTATCAGTCGACTTATCAGCCAGCAAGAACAGTATTTTCTCTTAGAACAAATAAGACGATTTATCTTATCTGCCGGCTTTTAGGGCTCTGTTTGGTTGAGCTGTGGCTTTTGAAAAGCTGCTATGACCTATGGACTATGGGAAAGCGGCTATGAAAAAACAATTGTAGGAAAAGCAAAAGGCCGTTTGATTAGAGCAGCTTTGAAACTGTAAGCTATGGAAGGCATATTTATAATGACCCTGAAGACAAGTGCAACTATGTATATACAAGTTGCTCTACAAACAAATTTGTTTACTAATTTGCAAGTAAATGACTATTTTACAAAGAAAAAACTTTATAAGCTTGTTCTCATTGTTTGAACTACGAGTACATGAGGAGTTGCAGGAGCTTGCTAGCAGAAGCGCATCGGAGATGGCATTGGGAAGGAGTTGTGCTTCCTCCCGCCGGCCACTGGGAAGGGCTCGCACCAGGGATGGGGAAGAGGGGCTCACGCTGGCCGTCGAGGATAGGGAAGGAGCTCACACTGGCCGCCTGGGATGGGGAACGAATTCACGCCAGCCGCCTAGGATGGAGCAAAAGCTTGCACCGGCCGTTGGGATGGGGCAGAAGGTTGCACCGGCCATGAAGAAGGGGCTCACGTCGGCCATGGGGCCCCGCCAGCGGAAATCTTCGCTGTCGACCAGTCGGCCAAGCGTGCAGCACGCTAACCCCCCCCTCCCCCACCTTCGATCCCGCACTATGGCAGCCCACAACAACATTTGATGGCCCAGGCGTGGCCCAATAGAGCACGCGATTGCGCTTGTTGTGGATTTTTCGCTCTTTTCCGTTAACACATGAGACCTTTTCCATCGTAGGTGCGATAGGTAAGTTTCTTTTTTTTTTTTTTTTTTTTTTTTCTTTTTCCTTTCTCTATGTGTTGTCTTATTCTTTGTTTTTATTTTTAATTTTATTTCTTTCTACACGTTTTTCTTCCCTTTTCTTGTTTCCTTTTACTCATTTATTTTTTATTTCTCATTCTTTATTTTACTATGTCGCCTTTTATTCTCCTTTTCATTTTTCAATATTTTTATCTTTTCTTATAAATGTTTCTTTGTCAAAATTAAATTTTATTTATTTTATATTTTCATGTTTTAATATTTTTATTTCTATTTATTTCCTTCTATTTACTTCTCTTTTTTTTTTTATGTTTCATGTAGAATTTTTTCATTTTGGTTTTCATCTTATATTTTTATACTCTTGTTATTTTTTTATTTAATTGATTTCTTGCTTTAGTTTTTCATTTTCTAGTTTTTTTATTTAATATGTTATATGAGATACAGGTATGTTTGTATAGTTATTTATATTTTTATTTGCTTTGTTATTTTACTCTAATTAATTACTTTAAAAATTTTAGATTTTACATTTTTTTATTTCTAGACACGTTTAGTGTTCACATAGTATGCCTGTTGTGTTCTATGGTATTTTTTGTGATGTTCTATGATTTATTCTATCATGCGCACGTATTATAATGTGATGTTCTATGATGTACTTGTGATATCCACATAATATACATATGATATTCATGGAGTATACATATGATGTTCCATGATATATTTTTATTTAAAAAAATTTGCCACCGACACCTTTGCAAATAACCGCTCTTTCTTTGCTAGACACTGAAGAAGTTAAAATTTCTTTGAGTACACCTTGATTCTTGTTGAATTTGTAGGTGGACACCACACCCAACCAAATATTTATTATAGAATAGATATAAAATTATATAAGTACCACAAAATTATACCATAACATCTGTTAGACTCTATATGATGAGAACTACACAAAGAAAAATATTGTTTTGGAATTTGAAAATAACTATTTTCGCTCTCTTCATAAATAAACAAAGTTAACCATAGTCAAATTTGTTTATTTATAAAGAGAGACAAAATTTGTGGTATAATTTTATGGCACTTATATGGTTTTATATCTATTTTATAAAAATATTTGGTTGGGCGTGGTGTCCACCAAAGAAATTCAATAAGAATTAAGACGCCTTTCAAAGAAATTTCAACTTCTTTAGTGTCCAACAAAAAAAAGTGCAGTGTCTAGTGGTAAATTTTCCCTTTTATATATTATGTACGTCTTTTTTCTTCTCTTTTCTAGTTTCTATCGTTCATTTATTTTTCATTTCTTCTTCTTTATTTTATTATGTCACCTTTTATTCTTTGTTTCACTTTTTTATATTTTTATCATTATTTTGTAAAGAATTTTATTGATAACAATAATTTTTATTTATTTTATATCTTCTTGTATTTATGTTTCTATTTGTCTTTCTTATCTTATTTTTACTTCTCTTTTTTCATCCTTTTATGTTTCATGTGGAATTTTTCATTTTGGTTTTCATTTTATATTTTTATAGTCTTGTTATTTTTTATTTTAATTGATTTCTTGTTTTAGTTTTCTATTTTCTAGTTTTTCATTTAATATGCTATATGAGATATATGTATGTTTTCATAGTTATATGTGATCTTTCTAATTTTATCATTTCTTTTATTGTTTGAGCTATTTATTTTTCTATATATGTTAATTTGCTATTTATGTTTTTTTTTTTTCTTTGTTGTTTTACTCTAATTAATTATTTAATAATTTTAGCTTTTATACTTTTTATTTCTAGATACATTTGGTGTTCACGTAGTATGCATGGGATGCTCTATGATATTTTTTTGCTCTATGATTGATTCTCATCATGCACACACATCATGCATGTGATGTTCTATGATGTACTTTTAATGTTCACATAACATACATATGATGTTCACATAGTATATATGTGATGTTCTTTGATGTATTTTGTGATGTTCACGTAGTATATACATGTGATGTTCTCTGATATATTTTATAATGTTCATGCGGTATATATGAGATGTTCTACAAAATATGTATACATGTGATGTTTTAGGATGTATTTTGGATGTTCCATGACTACGTTTGTGTACTTATAGGATATTCTGTGATGTATTTTTATCTAAATAGTATCCATGTGATATTTTTTTACCTTATGACTTTTTATCTTTACTAATTTTTTCTATTTATGTTATTCTTTATTTTAAGTTGGGATGTTTATGTAATAATAAAAACTAGATATTCCATGATTATGGGTAACATGAGAAGTTGTGTAATATATATATATATATATATATATATACACGGCAGCGCTATTCTACACTCTAGGTATAGAATATTATTCTACACCCAAGATCTATCTTGATCGATCTTGATAAATCTTGACAAAAAAATACTAAACAATACTAAACCGCATTTAGTATAAGTCGGTAATTGGCGTTCAATATTGTTCAATATTTCTAAATTTTCTTCAAGTATTAGTCAAGATTAACTACTTGGGTGTAGAATAATATTCTACACCTAGGGTGTAGAATAGCACGTGTGTGTATATATATATATATATATATATATACATACATATATATATATATATATATATATATATATATATATATATATACACACACACTATAAAAAGAGCAAAGGAATTAGAAATAGACTCTCACCTTGATGTTTTCTACCCACCTTTATTTTTGTCCGTTAGATTTACTTAAGATTCAGATCTGACGCATCTAAATCATCAACCATGATCTAACAAGCGGACTAATCATGTAAACATGTAAACATTTACGCGCATTTCTCTCCTAAAGCCGCACTTACCTCACGTTTTTTCTCACCCAGGATTTTTCTACCCACCCGTAATACCCGGCCTCCCTATTCCGGTGAAAACAAATCTAAAAGAGAAATCCAACGTGTCTCCTATTCACGTGTCCTGTGAAGAAAACAAACTCCTTTTCTACTTGCCTCACATCAGATTAATACTAGGACATGGACTATGTATCGACATAGATTGAGCTGGCTGCCTAGCTAGCGTTCAGCACCTGAGACAAAGCTGTCCCAATTATTTTTTGCACAGTTACATCCATGGTTCCGAGCACAGGGCATCGACCGGGAACAAGAGATACGCACGGTGCAGCCGCCGCACACTGCTGCGATCACCTCGCTCGTCGCCTCTGATCCCACGACAAGCCGCTCTCCATCAAGCTTTGCTGTCCCGAGTTCACATAAAGGTCTTCTTCAAGCACATTGAATCCTAGCAAGCTCTGTTATTCGAAAGCAAGCGAACAAGCCCGACTTCTTGTGCATCTGTCTCAAGCCGCTCTCCATCAAGCTCTGTTGCCCTGAGGGCCCTTCGACTTCTGGTGCCTCTAATTTATTAAAATATTTGATTTTGTGTTGTGTCCCGAGAGCCACACTACAATCTACTATTTTGTGTTGTCCTGAGGGCCGTTCTTGGTCCTACATGGCACCGACGGCGGCGTCGCAGATGTGGCACCTTAGTAGCCTGGAAACGGGAACATGACTCACATTACCGTTCTCATGTTCCATGTTTCGGGGAACGTCTGCGTTTTTCTGCAACGCCGAATGTTCCTGTTTCCATGTGTAAAATAATACCTCAAGTTCTTATTTTTTCGTTCCCGTTCTCGGAACATTCACGCTCCACTTTGTTGTACTTGGCACCTGCTGTTGATGCCCTCTCTGAATATTCAGCAGGATCAGCTGTGGCGCAACGCCCAGTGGCGGCAGAGGGCATACAACCTACGTACACAGGTTAATCCTATTTCTCATTGAGTTAAAGTTTCAGATTTTGCACAATGTATATCAGGTGGAAGTATATAGGTTAATCCTATTTCTCATTGAGTTGAAGTTTCATTTTTTGCACAATTTATAATAGGTGGAGGAGAAATTAATATTTGACTACTAATTGCTTCATCCTAAATTATAAGACGTTTGACATTTTTAACCCTAAGTTTGACCATACGTCTTATTCAAAAAATTTGTGCAAACATAGCCAAATTTAAGTTATTCTTGAAGAAATTTAAGTTATCCGTGAAGAAATTTTATTAATAAAGCAAGTCATGATAAAAGAAGTGATATGAATAAGACAGGTGGTCATGGAGAGAGTAATAAGGTGCAATTTTTTCTATCGTGGGAATTTTTTTTTTTTAAATTTGCTATTTTGCATACCTGACCGTTCTACACTCTATTGGTTTTATTCCCGCCATGTTTTTGGAACTTTAATAGTCTAAGTCAGAATGATGCATCATTAGTTTGTCTAATAATTTCGATACAGTAAATTGGTCATTGCCTCATGATTAAGATACTTCAAAATTTTGAAAATATAATATCAAAGTTTATAGTCACGATCATGAGAAAGTGGCCAGTAAGTGAACTACATTATCATTGTTGTTTTCTGCATACAGTAATGAGATGTTCAGGGTGTTCATAGAATGAACGTAAGTATGGCTTTGATATCACATTTATCAATGTTCTTTTCTCGTGCAGTCTGTGGTAGTCTTGTGAAAAAGAATAAATCATGGCATCAATTCTGATGCAATGAATTAGCTGAACTCATGGTATATACTGATTAACTTGTTCGTTGTTTCTTCTTTTTAATTTTTTTTTCTAATTCTTTATATTCATCTTATAGTTTTTTAATAAATAGACATGTTTAACTTCTTAGACGAGTCCATAAATACATTTAGGCTCCATATAGTAGTATAGTGATGTTTAATAGACAGCATAAGCTACAATGTAGTGCTAATTTTAAGCGTATTTGAGTTGGATAAGTATGGCCAGAATTTTCTCCCTCGCTTTCTTGGTCATGAGATGGCCTTCCTAGGTTTTGTTCGTGCGGAAAAATACCATCCTTTGTTGGATTTGGTGTTCTTTTTGTTGTAACCTATGGTTGGGTAAAAGCTGCTCTTCACAGATTATTGTAAGTCTGATGCCCTTGCAAGTGATGCTGGTGCTAAAGGCGTTGAGGAGCATGACACCGACATCAACGCGTGCAGTACTGGTGAGAAGCTTTCTGCCATAGGTGTGATATCTGACCCTCCTACCTCCTCCTAGAGAAGATCACCCCCTCCTTAAGATTTCAGTGCATTTGTGCTGCACTTGATCTTGCGATTCATTAGTTAATTAGGGATCTAATTGCTATGTGCAAATCTGAAATTAAGCTACACAGCTTCATTCTCCCCCATATAGTTGTCAGAAGTACATAACTTGAATTACCCAATATTGATCTTTGCATTTTACAAAAATTCTGAACCATTTTGTTAAAATAGTAAAACATAACACTGGTTCTATTTCAAGTGAGAACTGTACTTTCAAAAACTTTTACTATCATGTTGTCTAAAGTTTGTTTCTGCAACTAACGTTACACGAATTGTTGGATTTTAGTTAGCGGCAAAGATCTGATAAATCTACATATAAAAGGAGGATTGCATCTCCAGTACTGACCCTATGAACAATACAATTTTAATTTTGACTAGGCAAGTTAGATTGAACTAGGTGATCCCCTATTATACGAGTGATGTTGACAACATTTTTTATGAAGTTTATATACTCAGCAGCAAAACTTTGTTTATTTAATCTTGTGAGTATGCAATATTTATTAATCATAAAATTATAGCCACGTGCGTGTCGCACGTGCATGTTCACTAGTGTATACTCCCTCAATATCGTATATAAGTGTTCACTAATGTATACTCCCTCCATATCGTATAAGGAAGACGCGTTACGGTGGCCAGGTGATTTGGTGGCCAGGCGATTTGCAGTAAAAGAAGACGTTCTAGCACCAGATCAACAATTTGGACACGATTCCCCTAGCCAGATGAAGCGCGCCCGGCCGACCGTTCGCATGGTCTCATTATTAATCCCAAAAATTGTGGCCGTAAACGTAAAAATAGCACAGCCACCAGGTCTCGAACCATGGACCTTTGACCTCGGGCTGTGGAGAGTTTACCAGCTGAGCTTTGATAGATTGATGCATAGGTAGCACCCGCATCTATATTTAATAAGGACAAGACAAAAAAACTAACCCCTAATTAATTACTCCTTGGTAATCGTACTCATGTCCTAAACGTCATCTAATTAGGATACGGAGGGAGTATATATATATTTGCTTCATATAGGGTGGTAAATAATATTCAACGCGCCCAAACCAACATACAAGTAAAACCAACGCTCAACCATAAAAAGAACCACTGTAACCGTAACATGATGACCAAACCTTATTTGTGCTGTATATCCCAACCAAACCGTACAAATTATCCTCATGATCATAAAAGTCCAGGGTATATTATATACTCCACCCTTCATTTTCCTCCCTAATTTTTCTCTCCTGTCTCATTTTTTTGCTAGATCCAAATCGGCTCCCCGTTCCTTTGGTTCCACTGGCGACGGCTCCCCGTCCCATCCCCTCGGATCCACCAGCGGCAGCACCCGCCGCCATTTGCTGCGGCATCTGGATTGTGGGCATCCGGATCCTGTGTCGGCAGTAGCATCCTCGGCATGCATCTATTACCTCGTGGCAGATCTGCTAAGCAGGTTCAACCTCCATTGATGTGAGTACGATTACCAAGGAGTAATTGATGTGATGGAGAGAGAGTGGAAAAACTTGCAACTTTCAGTGAAACTTGCGTGTAACTAAACGAGGCCTGAGTTGATGCAAGCGGGGACTCGACTAGTAGGTGGTGTGGCCGTGTGGCATCATTATTCTCGTGGATTCCGATTTTGATCTCATGCGGGAGATTTTGTTGCAGCCTCGTCGAGGTGACATTGCGGACGTGAAACCAATCCCTTCACCAGTTGCTCGCTCGTCTTGGGTACAGATGTCTGTTGACGTTTTCTTCATGGATTTTCAATTTTTTTTTTTGTCAAATTTGGTTCCAGTTTAAAGACTTCTAGTCATGGAGGTTTAGTGTTTTGTTTCAAATTTCTGTAAGTGCTGTGGCCGCAACTTTCTTGGATTCGAAGAGTTTTAGTATATTGATTTAATTGATTTTTTTTCATGATTTCGATTTTGCCAGATTTTGTATGTACTGATGGATCTTGTAACATTAGTTGAGATGCCGGATTTAGATGCCACATTTCACCTTGATTTAATTACTAGTAAGAAACTAATTTTGTAATAGTTTGCATAGAGATATTGACTTCGTAAATTTACTACTCAGTTGCTTCACATACTGAATTTACGGAATCACAAACTGAATTTGCGGTCTCAGCATCTCAGTCTTTTCTTTTACGGACAAAAATCAATCAGACTGCTCATTTCCTTTTACGGCTGCATGACCATACAAATCGATTTGCTTTCATTATTACTATTTTCATTATGTTAAATTAGATTGAACAAAATCTTACTATACTAATTAAGAAATGTTTAGAGACCAATTATTTCAATTATACTACCTAATTTGTGTAAATTGCTTAATTATTACTACGAAAATCACGCTAAATTAGGTGAAAAGGAGTCTTAAATCGTGATATGGTTTCCTAAATTTTGGGAAATTTGGGAAATGAATAATTCTGAAATTTGTCCATAAAGAGTCAAGAATCATTCAACGCAATCACTGATTAATGCTGGAGCGTCATCTATGGTGTGACCTTTTTTTAGCTAGAAAAAGCTTTTTACGGTTGTGGAGAAAATAATTTTACTACTAAAAGCAATTACAGTTCATTAAAAAAAAGCAAAAAATACGGTTGACGGTTCATGGAGCAAAAAAAAAAAAAGAGCAACAATTGCGGTTCTAAAAAACAACAATTACGGTTTAGGAACATTAATGCTTGTCACTTCAGACTCCAAAGTGCAGACAAGAAAAAAGGAATCTTACTATTAATACCTTTTATTATTTCGGTTTGCTTCCTGAGCTGTTGAATGCTGCGCACAAGACACGTTTACGGTTCTGGTGCTGCGACAGGTTGCACGTCGATGACTTTTTACTTTTGCGGGGTTAATTGGTAATCAACTTTACGGTTGAGGAGCGGGCTCATCGGAGCTAGAGCTGCGTCAGCTTTCCACGGGCGGGCGCGTCAAATATTATTAAGAGCGCATCAAATAGCATAGTAACCATAAAAACATCCTCGCAAGAGTAATCAGCCTTATGCGACCATAAATCCTTCCCGCAAGCGTAAAATATACTCATGTACGAATAAAATTGGAGACACCAAATTTTCTAGACTCATTCACCGCCCGAACCGTAAAAACACCCGTCTTAAACCGTAGAAACATATTGTATATTTCACCGTTATATAAATAAACCAGCGAACCCTATCTCTCATTTCTCCCATCATTTTCTCTCTCCTCAAATTTCTCAAATCAAGGTCCCTCGGCGGCGGTGCCACCGCCGCCACGTCCTCCTCCACTGGCGGTGCTCCTCGGCCATTGATGCAGCGGGCCTCCTCCGGCCACGAGGACACCATGTCCTCATGCAATAGCGGCATCCCATCGGCGCGGCCAGACTCGCGTGGATGGCGCCCCTCAACGGCGGCGCCGTGGTGCTGCAGCATCCCGCTCCTCCTCACCTCCCGGGGTCGTCGACAGTGGTGAGCAACACGCAAGGGCACTCACACTCTAGAGGAGGCGGTGGGCCCTCTGATGAGGACATCAACAACAGCAATGCATCCCCGCCAACACCAGTACCTATTGCTGGTCCTCTTACTCGTGCTCGTGCTCGTCAACTTAATCATCAAGTGAGTTCCCTCTTGAGCTCCTATCCATCTTGTTTAGATCTTGGAGACACGTGCACTCTTGTTTTTTGCTCGGGAATGAAGGAGAAGACCAACAAGGAAACGAAAAAGAACAACAAGGAAAGGGTTTACGATGGTCGCGGCTCGAAATGTGAGGCAATGCCAACTTGTGAAGGGATGTTTGCATATGGGAAGCATGGAACCTTAACAAAGATGATTGGAGGCCAAGTCCAAGTATCATCAACGTCCTCAATCAGGCCACCACGTCACTTCTAGCCTAAGGAAAGGAGGAGTCCAAATCCAATACGTTTTGGAATTGGATTCGACTGCAGAACATGTCCAACTTGTTCGGGTCACCATGGCTTTATATGGACTCCAATTGGGACGTTCTAATACTTGTTGGAAAGCTTATCAAGTCTACTTTCATATGGATCCAGTCTCAGGTCAATATCTTCTCAGATGCAGCGGCAATGATCCAAATACGGCCGATAGGTTTTTTCGCCAACGGTCTTGCGTCACCTTATTTTGGGCCGATGGCCCATGTATCAAGTGGGGCCCAACAGGGCGTCCTAGGGTTGTAGAACGACCCCAACCAGGTCTGAGGTCGTCCTCCACCCTCACATATACCTCTATAGCCGTCAAAAATAGATTGGGTTTTGTTTAGATCAAGTTTAGCCTTCGCTACTTGCTTGTAAGCGCGTCTTTGGATCACCCGCCTGCCTTCTTGTCTTCGAACCCCACTTCATTGGAGATTGAGTTTGAAACCTTCATTTACATCTAGTAATTTAGTACTTGTTCTACTTGTTCTTGCTGGTTCTTCGATTGCTTGCGGAGGACGAGTGCCCTAGTGGCCGGGTGTCGCGCTCCACAAGATCGTGGCGGCCATTGGGGTGGTGTATCGGTTGCTAAGGCGCAGTCTTGGAGGGCTGTAGTCGAGCCGTGAACGTCATCTCCATTCACCAATC
Organism: Chrysopogon serrulatus; assembly: GCA_015844335.1. Taxonomy (NCBI): domain Eukaryota; kingdom Viridiplantae; phylum Streptophyta; class Magnoliopsida; order Poales; family Poaceae; genus Chrysopogon; species Chrysopogon serrulatus. The sequence goes on along the minus strand of JADLZL010003334.1, from coordinate 159,649 downwards.
GAGTTATCCACACCTCTCATCGAAAGATCGAGCAAAAACCCTAACGGATTCATATCAGTTGGTAATCAGAGCAAGGTTTATCGGTGAGAGACTTTCAATCCTTCGTGTTTTATTTTTTTCCTATAGTCCGAGAAAGCAAAAAAAATATAGTAGATTAGTTTTTCCATAATCCTATAAAACCTTTGTGCCGTGGCTAGTACTAGTTAGTTAGGGCTTGTTGAGTTTGCGTTTGCTTCCGGTCGTGTCCGTTCTTGGTTTTAGTTCTAGTCCTTTAGAGTTTCGAGTTCTTGTCACGTTTTGGTCACTATCGGTTTTTTTACATATCTGCTGCCATCACCACCACCATATACATCTCCGCTGAAAACGTTACTACCATATCGATCTTCATTGCACCATATCCATCCTCTCAATTATCAATCAAGTTTTGTTCACACAAAGAAAAAAATCTGAGTTGCTAGTTGCATTCTTGTCACCCCTAAAAAAGAAAGAGAAATATATTGAAAGTTTTTTTTCTGAAATCTGATTTGTGAACATTCAGATTTGTTCTAGTTGTGCAAAGCAAAAAAAAAAGAAAAAAAAAAAAAAAAAAAAAAAGAAAAAAAAAAAAAAAAAAGAGAGAAAGGAAAAGAAGGGGGTGATAGCTTGCTGTTCATGTGCCTCTTTCTTGTTGTGTTGTGACTTTGTTTGTGTCTAGGCTCGCGTCTCTAGCACGGTCTAGCCTAGGACCAAAGACAAGCACCCGCCGTTGAACGTTTATTCAGCTTGCTTTTTATCACTAACGTGGTGCTAGTTCGTTCCTTGTTTCAACCCTCCTATAGCTCCATATATTCTACAGACTTGACAGTCTTGTTGCTACGGCGCCCGATACACTTTATTCTATCGCTGCACACTTGTGGTCGCCGATCCCTCCCCTGAGCTAGGTAAGAATTGGTAAGAACTTGTTAAACAGGTTGATAGAGAGTGCCTTGCTGCAGCCACGTCCTATTAGCTGTAGGGCATTTATTGATGCATCCGGCCCAGGTGGGGTTGGATGAAAAGCCCGACACACCGATCCGGATCCCTGAATCCTGCAATCTTAGCACCGACAGCCAAAATTACGACGACCGATCCGGCTACAACGCCACTAGGGCCTCCCCGTTGCGCCTCGGCAATCTTAGCACCGCACTTCGTGCACCCTTTCCTAAAAGGCCCAATCGCCCCAAAAAGACTAGTCCGATGGGGGAAGGGTGGCTCTCCCTTTTAAGGTGGCTTCCTCCTCCCAAGCTAAGCAAGGTGGGATTACTTAGAGGCTCACACGGTCGCCGCCCGACTACAACTGGGCCACTTGGCCTATTGTTGCGTTTTTGCCAGCGGGTAATAGTGGAGGATGTCCTCATCATTCCCACCCCCTTAAACAAGGGCCCAGCTCTGATACCAAATGATGCATCCGGCCCAGGTGGGGTTGGATGAAAAGCCCGACACACCGATCCGGATCCCCTCAATCCTGCAATCTTAGCACCGACGAAATTAAATTACGACGCACCGATCCGGCTACAACGCCACTAGGGCCTCTTGTTGCGCCTCGGCAATCTTAGCACCGCACTTCGGTGCACCCTTTCCGGAAAAGGCCCAATCGCCCCAAAAGACTAGTCCGATGGGGGAAGGGTGGCTCTCCCTTTTAAGGTGGCTTCCTCCTCCCAAGCTAAGCAAGGTGGGATTATTTAGAGGCTCACACGGTCGCCGCCCGACTACAAACCGGGCCGATTGGCCTATTGTTGCGTCTTTGCCAGCGGGTAATAGTGGAGGATGTCCTCATCATTTATTTCTTCACCTATCTTCTTGTTTCCACTTTGTTTTTGTTGAACCATGTCAGGATCAGATGACAATAACCAAATGCCACAATCTCCTCGCACTAAGGGCATCATACAACATTTTCGGAGGAAGGTGAAGCTGCACACGTAGGGGACTTGAATCGGACTTGCGGTGACGAATGACAAGCTTGGGCAATTGGAGACCACGCAGATCGCCACCAATACCGGGCTCGCAAGTTTGGAAGCATCTGCTTTCGTGTGGATAAGAGTATTGCTGCACTTCTCAAGCGTTTTGATGACTTCCACGCAACGCATAAAGAGAAGCAAAACGTAAGAAACCAAGGAGGAAGATCGAGAGGATGATAAATGTGAGGATGATTACACGGTGATTCTGAATATGATGATCAAGACACTCGTGTGATCGACGCCGCCTACATCACAACCGTAGAGGTATGGGTGGTCACCGCCGACGCGAGGTACGCAAATAATAACGATGCTTTCAGCAAGATTAAATTTAAAATCCCTCCTTTTGATGGTAAACGATCCCGATGCATACATTACTTGGGAGATTGCTTTGTTGAACAAAAGTTTGCATGTCACAATTTTCCCCGATGATACTCGTGTTAGGGCCGCCCGTCTTCTTGTCTTCGGAACCCCACTTCATTGGAGATTGAGTTTGAAACCTTCATTTACATCTAGTAATTTAGTACTTGTTCTACTTGTTCTTCTTTGGTTCTTCGATTGCTTGCGGGGACGAGTGCCCTAGTGGCCGGGTGTCGCGCCCACAAGATCGTGACAGCCCATTGGGGTGGTGTATCGGTTGCTAAGGCGCAGTCTTGGAGGGCTGTAGTCGAGCCGTGAACGTCATCTCCATTCACCAATCGAGTTATCCACACCTCTCATCGAAAGATCGAGAAAAACCCTAACGGGTTCATATCACCCTCCACTCGCTTGACGGGACACTGGTGGTGGCGCACATCTCGTCCCGCCCCGAGCATGGTGGCGGCCGCCCCGAATTGGATGCGCGCCAGGCGGTTTCCCTCCAACAATGACGTGCACGAGCCGGTGCCGACCTCACCGACGGCCAACGACGTGCTCCTCCACCAGATCGACAGTGGTGCATTCGTTCTCCAAATCGAGACGCCGCACTCCTCCACCGATTGTGGGGTTTAGATCCCTATACCCTCACGGCTGGCCTTGGGCCTGCTCAGACGGGGCAGCCCAGCCTGCAAGACCAAAACCAATCGGCCTCTTTGGCCTGGTCGGACTCCCAGGCGGACAATCAAGAGTTGCTTATCGTGCAAGGCAGCTAGTCGGTTAGGAAACCAATTATATGCTTGTTAGATACGATCTGTTTGTAACCGACCATATCGGGGATCTCCGAATCTGTAACCCTGCCCTCGGACTATATAAGGCGGGCAGGGACCCCCTCAAATGCATAACTTTTTCAATAACAGAAGAGCAGGACGTAGGGTATTACGCATCTAGCGGCCCGAACCTTGGGTAAACCATGTGTCTTTGTTCTTCCCGTTACGCCTTGCTTGTAGTCTAAGCATGCCTCCACCGATAAAATCACTACCATCGGTATACCCGTGGTAGACGCCGCCGATATTTTGTCAACAAGTGGCGCGCCAGGTAGGGGTGCCCGTATAGATTTCGAGACAAGCAAGATGGTTTCCTTCGCCGCTTCCATGGAGTTCAAGACAGGTCGCACTTTCACCGTCGGTTCCTTCACCTGGACCACAGGCGTCAAGACCCTCACCGGAGCCCCAGATGAAGCACGACCCGCCTCAACATCGGCATCTCGAGCTGCACCGCCAGCTCGCCAATCTTCGGGATCAGGCCCGAGGACGGCGGTCCCACAACGGCGTCGTCGCTAAAGAAGCCAAGCTGACAACCACGACCGATCCGATCTATCCATCAGTCGGAAGGGGCACGGTAGAAGTACTCGATCGCCTGGAGTCGACCTAGGATCGACCCGACGACGAGGGCTTCACCCTTGTCCACTGACGCCGACGCAGGGCTCAGACTCGTGTCAATCCACTTCGCCGCCCAGATCCAAATCTGGCTGCGGCTCGACCTCAGCGTGGCCCTCAAGCCCACGTCGACCCGGCTTCACCACCCGGATCCAAATCGGCTGCGGCTCGACCTCGGCGTGGCCCTCAAGCCCACGTCGACCAGTTTCGCCGCCCAGATCCAAATCTGGTCGCGAGTCGACCTTAGCACGGCCCTCAGAACCGCGCCAACCCGTGAGGCCGTCCAGATCCAAATCTAATGGCTATCCGACCACCACCCGGGCCTCGAGTTCACCTTCGGCCGCAACCGGCGCCTGGAGGGGCTAACACGGGGCATAATGCCCCGAAACATCGCGGGTCAAAGCCGGTTCCCCTTCGGGATAGCTAATGCCTCAACGGCATATCAACGACAGTGGGAAGCTTTGTTCGGAACCAAGCTCCACCCCAGCCACCTCCGATACAACTCGTCGAGTTCCAGCTCGACGGAACAGCCAGGCACGTCATCCACTGCATCCACGGCGAATGGGCCTCCAGCGGTTCCCAGTCGACCGCTAAAGAAGGTGGGGGTTCGAGTTCCATCTCTGGGCTGGATGGAGCGACCGCTTCTGCAAGCTCCGCCTCCCGCGGCGGTCCGATGAATTCCCTCGGCCGGATCAAGGATGCGCTCGGCGCGGACAAATTCCCTGAAATTCCCTCCGGGGTTTCGGGCGCGGTCTTCAAAGTCGGCATTGACGAACCACCCCCCGTCCTCAAAACCCCGGAGCAGGCGCAAGCGAGGGTGGACCGTAACGCGGACCGGGCACGATGTCGCGCACCGGGGCGGCGGAAGGCGGCGCAGCCTCCTCGGGGCAATGATGGAGCACCTGCCGTCGCGGCCGCCGTGGCACAACCTGCGCCAACCGCGGCACAAGCCATGCCCGCTGCTCCGCAGGCGCAACCCGCCACCATGCAAAGGAGAAGGCTCCAACCTCGCAATCTTGAAGGTGAATTCGACCTCATCAGGGAACGACAGCTCCACAAGACCTCCAGCGCCAACATCGCCGTCGCGGTGTAGTAGCTCCAAGGCATGCCAGCCACCCCCGCGCTCGAAGCCGTCCTTGATCACCTCAAGGCCGCAGAGGCACAAGTCAACTTCATGCGTGAGAACTCAGCTGGGCCGTCTCGTAGCCGCCGCTCCGCAAGCGCCGGGGGCCCATCAAGTCATGCGTAAGAAGGGGACGCCAACGATCGAGACCGGGGAGAGTCATCAAGAAACTCAGTCAACCCCCACCAAGGCCGTAACCATCGCCGCCAGGAGGCCGGCAACAGACGACCACACCGAGCGCCCCAGGAAGTTGACCAACCTCACCAGGATGACCTCTGCCACTTCATCGATGACAGATACTAGGCTTGATACGGGGCGCCCGGTCCTAAGTCATTTCCCAAACGACTCCGCCAAGTCCACTGGCCAAGAAGCTTGGAGATTGGGAACTTGAGGCATTACGACGGCAAGGCCAACCCCAAACTGTGGATCGTCATTTACAAGATGACGTTCGAGCAGCAGGAGGCGACGAGCAAGTCATAGAAAACTACCTTCCGGTAGTGCTCGGCAAACCCGCTAACCACTGGCTGCTACGCTAGCGAGATGGCTCCATCCACAGCTGGCTGCAACTCCGGCAGATGTTTATCAAAAACTACAAACCCACCTGCGAGCAGTCCGGCACCAAATACGAGCTCGCCCAGATCCAGGACTCTCCTCATGAGTCTCTACGATGAGGACGATGGCAAGAATCCAGGCCATGCCTACAAGGACCCAGAGAAGCATGTGACTGCCATGATCTTTAGGGGGAAAGTGGCCACGGAGAACGCGCGCGACAGGAAGCTCCTCAAAAGGCGCATCGCCGCCCTCTCCGAAGCTGACGCACTCGTCACCGACGTCCGAGCTCCAGCTTGGTCGGAACAGCCCATATCTTTCAGTCAATCCGACATGTGGGCCAGGCTACCCGACGCAGGTCGTTTCCCTCTGGTCCTCGATCTAGTGATCGGTAGCGTCCGCTTCGAGAAGGTGCTGGTCAACGGCGGCAGCGCTTTAAACATCCTTTTTTACCAAGCTTTCCTAGAGCTTGGCCTAAGGAAAGATCAACTCGAGCCTTACGATTCACCATTCTGGGGCATCATGCCAAACAAGCCCTCCATGCCCCTTGGGCAAATTTCGTTGCCTGTTCAGTTCGACACACCTCAGCACTTCCGCACCGACTACATCAACTTTATCGTCACCAACTTTAATGGCATCTACCATGCCATACTCGGCAGACCTAGCATCACCAAGTTGATGGCCGTTCCGCACTATGGCTACCTTGTCCTCAAGCTGCCAACCGAGAAGGGTATTCTGTCCCTGTGCGGTAATGTCCTCATGGCTCATGCCTGCGAGACAAGTGCGTACGCCACCGTCGAAGCCGAAGAAACCAAGGTGCGCATGGAGGAAACCGTCTACGAGGCTAGAATGTCGAAGCCTGCAGAGCTCAAGACCCCAGTCAAGCAGCGCAAATGCTCTGAAGAGACTACCAAAGCGCACAAGAAGATCAGCCTGGTTCCCAAGGATCCAGACAAGACAGCACTGATCAGGGGCGACCTCGATCCCAAATAGGAAGACGCGCTCGTCCGTTTCTTGCAGCTAACATAAGCATTTTTGCGTGGAAACCGACTGACATGCCCGGTGTCCCCAGGGAACGGATCGAGCACTTCCTTAATGTCTTCGAGACAGCCAAACCAGTCAAGCAGAAGTTACGACGTTTTGCTCGGGACAGGAAGGAGGCGATTAGGGCAGAAATAAACTGGCTCCTAGCTACTGGTTTTATTAGAGAAGTGTATCATCCGGATTGGCTAGCAAATCCGGTTCTTGTACGCAAAAAGAATAATGAATGGAGAATATGCGTTGATTACACCGATCTCAACAAACACTGCCAAAAAGATCCCTTCCTGCTCCCTCGCATCGACGAGGTGGTCGACTCCACCGTGGGTTGCCAATTGCTTTCTTTCCTAGATTGCTACTCGGGCTATCACCAGATCGCTCTCGCCTTAGACGATCTGGAAAAAACTTCATTCATAACCCCTTTCGGTGCATACTGCTACAAGACCATGTCGTTCGGCTTAAAAACGCTGGCGCTACTTACCAGCGCGCCATCCAACAGTGCCTCGAAAAGGAGATCCGAGACAGATTGTGCGAAGCTTATGTCGATAACGCAGTGGTGAAGACAAAAGAGGCCTCGACCCTGATCGATGACCTTGATAGGACCTTCAAGGCCTTAAATGTATTCAAGTGGAAACTAAACCCGAACAAATGTGTGTTCGGCGTCCCTTCCGGCATACTGCTCGGCAGTGTCGTCAGCCAAGATAGTATACGTCCCAACCCCAAGAAAGTGAAAATCATGCTGGACATGAAACCTCCAAAGTGCGTCAAAGACATCCAAAAGCTAACAGGATGCATGACCGCCTTAAGTAGGTACATATCCCAACTCGACGACAAGGGTCTCCTTTTTCTTCCGGTTGTTGAAGGCAAAGGAGAAATTTGTGTGGTCGAACGAAGCTGATGCTGCCTTCGACGAGCTTAAAAAGTACCTATCCACACCCCTTGTCCTCCACAGCTCCCACGGGGGACGAAGCAAATTGCTGCTTACACATCGCTACCACGCACAAAGTGATCAGCACTGTCTTAGTGGTTGAACGCAACGAACCCGAACGCGTCTATCCCGTCCCAGCGCCCATTTATTACATCGATGAAGTACTCAATGAAACCAAGCAGCGGTACCCACATATTCAAAAGCTCCTTTATGCGATCCCGATCACTAAAAGGAAGGTCCTTCATTACTTCCAAAGTAGTACAAAGATCATGGTGGTTACCGAAAGCACGCTTGGCGACATCTGCCCGCAACAAAGATGCTACTGTGCAGGATTGTCAAGTGGGCAATCAAGCTTAGTCCTTTCGAGCTCGGGTTCCGCAGTTGCACCACGATCAAATCTTAGGCTCTGGTTGATTTTCTGGTTGAATGGACAGACATGACGCTACTCGCATCCGATCTGATCGAGGAACAATGGAAGATGTACGTCAACGACTCTTTAAACATAGGTGGTGCTTTGGTCTTTGGAGTCTTCTTCATAGCACCTTCTAGAGGTCGGCTATGATACGTCCTGCGTATCCACTTTAAAGCCTCTAACAACGCCGCCGAGTATGAAGCTGCACTGCATGGACTCTGCATTGCTATCGAGCTTGGCGTCAAATCCTTGTCTATGGTGACTCAGCCCTAGTCATTAACCAAGTCAACAAGGACCGGACTGCACCAACGAGAAGATGGACGCCTATGTGGCGCGATCCACAAACTTGAGGACAAATTCTACGGCCTCGAGTTTATTCACGTTCCACGAACGGAAAATCAGGTGGCCAACGAATTGTCCAAGTTGGTATCATCTCGGGCGAGGTCCTTCACCGCGTATTCGTCCCAAGACCTGATTACCCCATCCATCCATCAAGAGAGCGCCGGTGGCACGACAAGAGGCTATCGAAAGCGGCTTGGCTCCAACGACGGCCGACAAGCAACCACCACCGGAAAGCGGGGACCGCTACTCATTTAGTAGTCTCGGTTCTTTGAAAGTGTCGACCCGATCTCGGGACTGATGAATGAGCGGGCCTAACAATGAGCTCGAACTTGATAAGCTTACAACCGATCGGTCGGTTGAATGACTTCGAGCTCCTCCGCCGGGCCCGGGAGGACGCCCTTCATTCATGCACTGTTGGCGGGGGACGTGCCGAACGACAAGACCGAAGCGAGCGCCTCATCCGCCCGGCCGTAATTACATACTTGGTCGATGGCTGGCTAATGCGCAAGAACGCTAAGGCTGAGATACTCTAGAAATGTGTCACACTAGAAGACGGGATCACATTGTTGCATAAAATCCATTCTGGCACATGCGGCAACCATGCAGAGTCAAGGACACTGGTCGGCAAAGCCTTCTAGACTGGGTTCTACTGGCCCAGTGCCATGGCCGACGCCGAGCACTTGGTTCGACACTGCAAAAATTGCCAGTTTTTTGCCAAGCAGATTCATGTCCCCACACATGAACTCCAGACCATCCTGGTCTCTTGGCCTTTTTCATGCTGGGGACTCAACATGATTGGGCCTTTTAAAACAGCTCCAAGCAGTTTTAAGTATGTCTATGTACTCATAGACAAGTTCTCTAAGTGGATCAAGTATAAGCCCTTGGTCAAGGCAACTGCACGGAAGGTAGCTGATATGCACGATGATGTTATCCACTGTTTCGGCATTCCAAACAGCATAATCACCGACCTCGGCAAAGATGTTCACGGGAAGTACTTTCTGGGATTTCTGCGATGACTTGTCTATCCAAGTCAAGTACGCGTTTACGGGCCCATCGAGGGCCAATGGTCAGGTCGAGCGCGCCAATGGACTGATCATCGACGCCCTGTGTAAACGCCTATTTCGCAAAGATGGCTTGTATCCTGGACGTTGGTTAAAAGAGTTACCCGCGGTGATCTGGGGATTGTGAACCCAGCCCTGTCGAAGCACTAGTGTTTCCCCATACTTCATGGTGTTTGGCTCTGAGATCGTGCTACTCGCCGAGCTCGCTCATCGCTCACCTGGGGTTGAGTACTTCGACGAGGACGTTTTGGACGAAGCAAGGGAACTCAACATCAACGCTTTGGAAGAACGGCGCCTCGATACATGCGTTCAGAACGCTCGGCACTTGGCCAGTGTACGTCGCTATTACAACTGCAACGTTAGAGATCGTTTCTTCGTGGTCGGAGACCTTGTACTCCGATGCAAGCAGAAGACGGAAGGTCTGCATAAGCTGTCCTCTCACTGAGAGGGGCCATTCATGATAAAGGCAGTCACTAGGCCTACCTCATATAGGCTCTGCACTTTAGATGGCATCAATGTACCCAGCTCCTGGCACATCGAACAACTTATAAGATTCTACCCTTGATAAACAACATAGAATAAGATATGTATACTCTTTTTCCTTTGTATTCAATTGTCAAGTTTAATAAATTTCGGCTGGTGTTCAACATTTTCTCAAATGTTTTATCCATAAAATATATTTGTATTTTCCATAAGCCATACAGTCTAATGCTTCGACAGGAACAATCAGAAAAGGCACTGTCTCTAGTTCCTCCGACCACATGTTATGGCTCCGAGCCATACAACACAGGAGATACTAGCAGTCGCTCTCTAACGGTACTAGGGCCCTAAGTGTTCCGGCACCGTGCTGTTCCATAGAGGTCACCTAGTCACATAACGAGCTAATTTGCTTCAAAGGATGCTACACGACTACACACACATAACTTTTAACAAAAGAGTTTTCAATAACATCAGTTCAATACCCGTTTACGGCTACACCATCACGACAAGAATTTTTACTTCTTTTTCCTGTTTTATCCAGTTTTCGATCCCCTAAGGTCATGACTTCTAGTTAAGAACTACTGGTTCTTAACTCGGTATGGTATTTCAAATACCAATTACCAGGCCATGAGTCTTCAACAAGCAGATGTGATATAACAGGCTATTAGCACTTTAGCTCGGTATAGGCCAAGCCAAATCAACAAGTATTTAGTTACAAAGTTGTTTTTCATTTACAACACAAATTAAATTGGAGGCCGGACTGCCTATGTTGAATTGCTCGAGGACCCCGTATCCACCAGTTTGATGTCCTGCATCACTCTGGCGGCAGTGTCCCAGGAACTGGCACGAAGACCATCCGCTTCTTCTACACTGGTGTCAGCCGCTACCCCTTCTTCTATCCTCTTCAAGTCAATCTTTGGGTAGTGCGACCTCAACAGTGCGAGAACAGAGGCAGCCACGTACTGACCCGCCTCTCGGACAAAATCCTTGAACAGAGGCCACACCCTCTTGCATTGGTCCGTGATGGCTTCTGGGGCATTCAGTGGGTCCATCACCTCTGGCTCCCCTGGCATCAGTTCCTTCATCAGCGGTTTCAGTCCGACCTCCACGGCAGTCCAGCGCTCCTTCAGCCTTCTGTTTTCCTCGGCTAGCACTTCAAATTGTGTCATGTGCTTCTTGCGGAGCTCTGCATACATCAAATCGTTATGTATCAACAGGCATAACATTTATGCGATACATAAGTAAGCATGGTCGGTGACCGACCTGCCATCTTACCCTCAATTTCCTCAATGTGCTTCTGAGCATACTCCTCGGTCAGCAGCCGAGAGAGCTCTTGAGCTTTGAGTTGGTCGCCCTCCTCCAGCTCTGCATAAAGCAAACTTAGCTCGTGAAATCTTACATGAGGCTACATGGGTGAAGGGTGTCATACCTTTCTTCTGTCCTTCCAGGACGGCAACTCTATACTTCAGGGTGGTATTCTCCCCCTTCAAGCTCTCGTTTTCGGCCATAATGGGCCGAAACTGGTCTATCATGTCCAGGCGCTGTCGGGAGATGTTTTGCAGACCCTACAGAACAACAATACATTGGCCCTGACTAATGTTATGAAGCACAAAGGATACATAGGTTCGCATATCACCTATATCTGATCACGCAGCTGCTTAAAGGTAGCGTCAATATCTTCGGCGATGGGGGCATCTACCTTGGCCTCAAAAATCTCCCACTCACCGCTCGGTCTTAGTGAGCCATGAAGGTTACCTTGCCAGAAATATGCTATGGCTTCTTAGGATGCCCAAGTATTTCTTCGAGTGGTTCCTCTGGGGCACCCCGAGTACTTGACGCGGTGGCTTCATTGCCGGACTGGATGGATCGATGTGGCATGCTTGGCGAGGATCTGAGTCACCCCTCTTTCCACCTCTTCTGTGGCTTTCTCCCTATGCTGTCGGGGAGAGGGTAGCGCACCAGTGTCTGGATAGTGGTTGGTGTCGTCTGGGCCAACCTAGACCGTTTCGACCGCCTCCTCCTGATGCTCTTGAGCTTTGGTTTCTTCCTCCACTTGCTCAGTATGGTGGCCGGTCTCACCTACAGGCTCCTCCATGCTGGCTTGTCGGCAAGTCAGATAATATTAATGAGCATGCGCCATTAATTAGGTGTTCATCGCCTATCAAATAACTTATACCTGGATGATTGTTTGAAGGAATGGCTGAACCGCCCAACTCCTCTATGTCTGGATGACCCAGTCTGACCACCGGCTGTAGCCCTCGCACCACCTGTCTCTGAGTGTGGTGGTGGCGGCTCTTGCATTGGGACCCCTTGTTGTCTTGACGGAGAGCTTTGAGAGGTCAACCTCTGAGTCATCTCTGGTGCATTTGACATCAGCTCCCATGGTAATTGGGATGCTGTCTGTCTAGAGGCGTCACCCATACCGCTCTCAGTGGTGGATCATGAAGTCCTTGGCGGCGTCGCCTACTGGGCCGTGAGTAGTGCTCGGCGCGGTGTGCCTGTGGTGGTGGTCGACTGGTGTGTTTGCTCCTCAGGGCGCCTGGTGCCGAACTTTTGGCTCAGAGGAATTGTATCCACTGTGTCTAAGTCTGAGCTCTCTATTATTGCTCAGCACCGCTGCTCTGGCTCTCCACCGATTTTTAGCTTCCCTCCGGTCATGGTTGCAATTGGCTTAGCCTTCTTCGGTTCCGGCGTGGGCATCGGCGCCTTCCCAGTCGCTTTCTGCTTCAGCTGTTTTTCAGTAGCTGGGACTGCGCCTTCACCTTGATCAACCTCCTCCGATGGCTTGGGCTTTTTCCACTGACCGAGGATCGCATCTCCAACCGGCCATGGTTCCACCGGCGCCAAGGAGACGAAGGAGGATAGATCCTGCCCATGATATCGCTGAAACATTCAAACATGAATCAAGTATATACACAATAAGCTACTGGGTAATTCAAAGTCAGGGAGTCGAAGCGTACCCTCGGAGGGGGTTTCCAAGACTGAATTTCACTACTGGAGGTTTCTTAAACCGATAGCTGGCGAAGTGTTCAAACATCTTTGACATACGGCTCACTACCTCCTCCTCGAACAGCTCTTCCTTTCTTTCTCTAGACGGATCGTTGATGCCTTGGTATTCAAACCAGAAATTCACCCTTTCCTTCAGGGGCTGAATCCGGTTGCAGACAAATGTACTGGCCACCACGATACCGTCCAGGGCGCTGAAGTCCATCAGGGATATCAGCTCGTTAACCTGCTCCATCTGGTCAATAGATGGCCTCTCCGACCACCATGGGTTGGATTGGGGAATCTGAGTGACGTCACAAGGCACTGCCCCGCCTTCCAGATTCTAATTAATATAAAACCACTTCCTCATCCAATTTTTGGTATTGGAGTTGTGATCAATTGTCATCCAACTGGATTTCACACCCTCCTTTAGCGTTATGTAGCACCCTCTGGCTACCTGGGATCCACCCGATCCTTCCCCTTTCTTCTTCAAGTAGTAGAAGTGGCGGAACAGATTGAAATGCGGAGCAATCCCTAGGTAGCCCTCACAATACGCGACAAAGATCGCGAGGGTCAGCATGGAGTTGGGGTGAAGATTGCAAATTGAAATCCCCTAGAATAGGCACAAATCGCGCAAGAAATTGCGCACTGGGATCCCCACCCCACGGAGGAAGTAATCTTCAAAAACCACAATCTCATCTTCACGGGGATCCGGGTAGTGCTCACCTGCCGTTGGTGCACGCCATACCTCCAACTCTGGCGGCGGTAGGAGTCCACCTTCCGCCATTACCACAAGCGACTCATGAGTCATCATGGATTTCTCCCAGTGGCTCTCCATGAGCTTCTTGTGCGCCGCCTCCGCCTTCGTCATCTTCTTTCTCGCCATCAGATCCTCCTTAATGCGGCGATGGTGAGTGTGGAGAAGAATGGGGATGGCAGTAAAACAGAAAGAAGACTTGCGAGCGGCGAAGATTGCGGTGAGGCGGTGGAAATGGCGATGACTGGGGAGCTAAGTAACTGAGGTGGCGGCTGTCTGACTATTTATATGGGGTGTATAGTTACTGGACCATGCGGAGAATACAGTAAGACTGTGCATTTACCCTAATTTTTTACTAGGCTTTTACCTGGGCCTGGTTAAAATTATATCGACAGTAAAATCCAATTGTCATTAGGTCCACCAGATCAGTCTGGGGACTGGGCCCACAACCGAGCTGTGCGTTTTTTCAAGACCTGGTCGATCAGATTAGTCTGGGGACGGGGCCTATAGCCGAGTTGTGTGTTTTTCAAGACTTAGTCCACCAGATCAGTCTGGGGACTGGGCCCACAGCCGAGCTGTGCGTTTTTCAAGACCTGGTCGACCAGATTAGTTTGGGGACCGGGCCCACAAATGAAGCCAGTGCGTTTTTTCAAGACTTGGTCGACCAGATCGGTCTGGGGATCGGGCCTACACCGAAGCCGTATGCGTTTTTCAAGACCTGGTCGATCAGATCAGTCTGGGGACTAGACCCACAGCCGAGCTGTGTGTTTTTCAAGACCTAGTTGACCAGATCAGTCTGGGGACTGGACCCACAAGCGAGCTATGCTGAGTGTCTTCAGATCCTGGTCGACTAGATCAGTCTGTAGACTAGGTTTACGGCAATGCTATGTGCTCCTTAAGATCTCGTCAGCAAGTCAATTTAATACAAGGGGTACAGATCATTGTCTTTAGTAGCTTTGGCTGTCCAAAAACCAAGTATGGCGATTTACTCTATATATTCAAGCATGGAGATCGATTGTTATTTATCAAGATGTTTTTGCCAAAACCAGACTGCATTTCAAGATGGACGTATCCGCTGCGGTTCATCTCTTATCCATAACATTTAACGTTGGGCAAATATGTCGCCAATATATTGTTTGGCTAACCTACAATGGAGTCTGCTACCGAAGAAGACACGCAAATCACAAAAAGGCAACATTTTGTTCTTGGCAAAACATGGATTGTTCAAACCTTGAATACAAACTACTGAACGCCCCATGGGCAGGTATTTACATCGCTACAACCCTAAGTGCAGGATGCCAACACCTTGAGGAGCACGAGTGTCGCATGGACTTCGGCTAGCATTTCCCACTCGAGGTAGAGGAGATCCGCGTCGACAAGCCCATGTGGCCCCTGCAGCTGCTGGCCTAGCAACCCGGCAAGGATCGCGCCTCCGGGCGCGCGCCGGTCACCTTAGGGGACATTGTGGATGATGTCCTTCGCCGTCACCTCCTCTCTGCTATGGCGTCGGCGGCATCATTGAACTCGCGGAGGAGATACTCCAGGTCCGCGATCCGTTCGCCCTCCGAAAGACCGGCGAAGCCCCCGCAGTTCCACCGGGCGCGCCAAGCGCGAATCGCTAAGCGCCAAAGCCGACACTCCGCGGTGTACACCGCGGGACACCACCTCCCGGATGCGGCCGGTGGTGTTGCCTAGCTGCTCCGTTAAGGAGTCCCCGGGGCTCCCACGATGGCCTCTGCCGCTGGGCACACATGATAGAGGGAAGTGCCCGATCTTTCGGTGAGTGGAGATAATTTCGATTTGGTGGAAGTAGACCCTCACGATCCGACTACGACGAGCGAACCCGAAGCACCAATGCAATCGCTGAACCAACTTCCAATGGTTACCAACCTCGCCGGTGCGAGATCAGCCGATCACGAAGATCAATTCCTGCACGCAATCGAAAAACGAACAAGAAAAAGACGCGAGCAATCTTAATATCACTCGAAGGTGGAGTTCTGAATTACACGAGACAGCGCAGGTTGGCGGCGTGTTCGAGTAGCTAAAGCTAGATGTAAAACAAAACTCAAGTTGTAAACAAAAGGGACTCCGACTAAATAAAGGGGCGGCGGGCCGGAGGGTGGCGCGCGCCCAAAGAAAGGGCTGCAGCTCCAACCCTAGGCGCCCCACCTTGGGCTGCCCTGTTAGCCCATCTTCTTATTGTCTTTGGGCCTTCGTTCGTAAACAAGATGATGAAGTTTAATTCTCTTGCACGGGCCCGAGTGATTGGCCCAACTGATGATCAACCGTAGGCGCCTGTAGTGGAGGAGCAACCGGAGGCGCTGTGTGGTGCTTCTTGGTGTAGATGTACTCGTGATGTCCTCATCATCCTCCCCTTCTTGAACTGAAGTCGCCCTCGACGGCAACTCCTCATCTTCGCCCCGGATACGGTTTCAAATCTGCAACATTAAAACTCATGGAAACACCAAACTCCGCAGGCGTCAAGGATATAAGCATTATCATTAATCTTGGTTAGCACTTTAAAAGGACCAAAGAAGCACGTGGCATCAATTTAGAACGACGTAAAGCGGGAAAACGATCCTTTCTCAAATGCAACCAAACCAGGTCACCCGGTTCAAAAAGTAACTTGTATTCTCCCTTTACTACCCGCAATCTGATATTTAGCATTAGCAAAGGCAATGTTTTGTTGAGTCTGCTCATGCAAGCTAATCATTTGATCAACATGTGCAAATGCATCTAGGTGTGGGGGCGTCCTCGGCATCAAGCGCAAACAAATCAATAGGCGCCCGAGGAATGTAACCATAAACAACCCGAAAGGGACACATCTTTGTAGAAGAATGCGTTGCATGATTATAAGCAAACTCAACATGAGGTAAGCAATCTTCCCAACGTTTCAAGTGTTTATCTAAAACAGCCCTAAGCATAGTTGACAAAGATCGATTCACCACCTCGGTTTGTCCATCGGTTTGAGGGTGACAAGTTGTGCTAAACAGCAATTTAGTTCCCATTTTATTCCACAATGATCTCCAAAAATGGCTGAGAAACTTAGAATCACGATCGAGACTATAGTATTTGGAATACCATGCAAACGAATAATCTCGCGAAAAGAACAATTCAGCAATATTGCTAGCATCATCGGTCTTATGACAAGGTATGAAATGAGCCATTTTGGAGAAACGATCAACAACCACAAAAATACTGTCCCTCCCCTTCTTAGTTCGAGGGTAATCCTAAAACAAAGTCCATAGAAATATCAAGCCAAGGGGAAGTAGGATCGTGCAAAAGGCATGTACAAACCATGGTTGTTCAATCGTGACTTAGCTTTCGGCAAGTAGTGCAGGTGCAACAAGGCGCTCAACATCAGTAGCGCATCCGGGGCCAAAAGAAGTGGGCAGCCAAGCACCTCATGCGTCTTGTAGACGCCAAAGTGCCCCATGAGACCGCCTCCATGCGCTTCTGTAACAACAAACGACGAACCGAGCTAGCTGGAACACATAGCTTGTTAGCGCGAAACAGGAACCCGTCCCCGTATGTGAAATTTGCCCCATGGTTTGCCATGAATACAATGGGCGAAAGCATCTTTAAAATCAGCATCGTCCACATATTGATCCTTCACGGTTTGCAAGCCAAAGATTTTAAAATCTAACTGTGACAGCATGGTATAGCGACGAGACAAAGCATCAGCAATAACATTTTCCTTCCCGCTCTTGTGTTTAATAATATAAGGGAAAGACTCAATGAATTCTACCCATTTAGCATGACGACGGTTCAGGTTTGTTTGGGTACGAATATGTTTTAAAGCCTCATGATCAGAATGAATTATAAACTCGCGATGCCAAAGATAGTGCTGCCAAGTATGCAAAGTGCGCACTAAAGCATAAAGCTCCTTATCATAAGTAGAATAATTCAAGCTAGCACCACTTAATTTCTCGCTAAAATAAGCAACCGGCTTTCCTTCTTGTAACAAAAAACAGCACCTAGCCCAATACCGCTAGCATCGCATTCAAGTTCAAACACTTTAGTAAAATCAGGCAACCGCAAGAGAGGAGCATTGGTTAACTTATCTTTCAAGGTGCTGAACGCAACCTCTTGCGAATCACTCCAAACAAAGGGAACATCCTTCTTTGTACGCTCATGTAGAGGCGCTGCAATGGAGCTAAAATCACGAACAAACCTGCGGTAGAAACCTGCAAGGCCAAGAAAGCTTCAATTTGTGTGACCGTCGTCGGTGTAGGCCACGCCCGAATGGCATCGATCTTGCTGCTATCCACCTCAATGCCCTGTGGAGTAACAACATAGCCAAGAAACGAAACACGTTGTGTGCAAAACAGGCATTTTTCGATGTTAGCAAATAATTGGGCCGCACGCAACGCATCAAAAACAAAGACGCAAATGTTCTAAATGCTCTTTCATAGACTTGCTGTAAATGAGGATATCATCAAAATAGACAACTACAAACAATCCTATGAAGGGCCTCAGAACTTCATTCATCAAACGCATAAATGTGCTGGGAGCATTTGTCAAACCAAACGGCATAACCAACCATTCATATAACCCAAATTTCGTTTTAAAAGCCGTTTTCCATTCATCACCTAATTTCATGCGAATCTAATGGTAGCCACTACGCAAATCTATCTTAGTGAAAAGAATGGCACCACTCGGCTCATCTAGCATATCATCAAGGCGTGGTATAGGATATCGGTAGCTTAATGGTAATGTTATTAATAGCACGACGGTCTACACACATACGCCATGAGCCATCTTTCTTTGGAACAAGTAACACGGAACGGAGCAAGGGCTAAGAGACTCACGAATATAACCCTTGTCAAGCAACGCCTGTACTTGGCGCTGTATTTCCTTCGTCTCATCCGGATTTGTACGGTGCGGTGCGGCGGTTCGGAAGCCGTGCGCCGGGATGAGGTCGATCCGGTGCTCAATGCCACGAAGTGGTGGGAGTCCCGTGGCAAATCTTTTGGAAAAACATCAGCGTACTCCTGCAAAATGTTAGCAACTCAAGTAGGGGAATATCCAAAGATGGTGCATCATCAAGTGAAACGAGCACACTAGAGCGTATAAGGGCATGGCATGGCAAAGGAGTAGCGCGTAACTCATCGAAATCAGCACGTGTCGCAAGCAAAACAGGAGCATTCAACCTGATTTCAGAATTAACAGAGGTCGGTGGTTCCAGTTGTTTAGCAATTTTAGCAGCTCTAGCAAGATCATCTTTAAGAATTTGTTCAGGTGTCATCGGATGTACAATTATTTTCTGACCCTTAAACATGAAAGAATATTGATTTGAACGACCATGATGCAAACTATCAAGTATCATATTGCCAAGGTCGCCCAAGTAACGTAGAGCATGCGTCCATGGGAATAACATCACAATCGACAAAATCAGAATAAGCACCCATGGAGAAAGGAACACGAACTGATCGAGTAATTCTAATTTTCCCACCATCATTAAGCCACCGAATGTGATATGGATGTGGATGCTTACGAGTGGGTAAAGACAATCTGTTCAACCATCGCGGTACTCGCCAAATTGTTGCAGCCGCCGCCGCCGATGATGATGCGAATGGACCGCTCCTGCACAACGCCCTTGGTATGGAAAAAGTGTGTCGCTGATTCTTCTCGGGCGGAGCGGCCTGCGTACTAAGAACACGCCGCACAACAAGACTTTCATACCTATCGGCGTCGGCCGGGTTGACATGTACGTCCGCCTTTGCTGCATGGTCAGTGGCAAGCATAGCGTGTTGAATATCTTCGAATCACTAGCGGAAGAATACTCACCATCGCCACGAATGAGCAAGACACGCTTGTTCGGACGGTCCCCGAGACACGTGGCCAAATCCTTTGCAACGAAAGCACTGAATATCCCGTGCGCGGCCTGTGGAAGGTGCAGCGCCTGGGGGACGGGGAGCACCTGCAGAAGGGGCTGCCCGATCACGCCGTGTAGTGGCGGGTGTGGACGGTGTAGGGAGTGCGGGTGCTGAACCGGATGTCGAGCTTCGTCCCGCAAAAGAGTTAGAATATGGCTTCGAGCGGCCCCCTCAAGATTTCACGCTCAGCTTTGCAAGCAAATTCAAATAATGTGGTGATATCATAATACTCCTTATAATCAAGTATATCCTGAATTTCACGGTTTTAAACCACCACGAAATCGTGCCATAGCAGCGTCATTGTCCTCAACTAACCCACAACGAATCATGCCTTTTTGCAATTCCCGATAATAGTCCTCTACAGTTGTGAACCTTGCTGAAAACGTTGCATTTTATTAAGCAAATCGCGGGCATAATAGGAAGGTACAAATCTATGGCGCATAGCAGCTTTCAATTGATCCCATGTAGTTGGAGCTGTAGTGGGATGTTTTTGTTTATATTCACGCCACCAAATTAAAGCAAAATCAGTAAATTCACTAATAGCAGCTTTTAACTTGAGAAGTAGTAGGAATATCATGGCATGCAAATTTCTGTTCGACTTCTAATTCCCAATCAAGATATGCAGCAGGATCATATTTGCCATTAAAAGATGGAATTTTAAATTTTATCTTAGCAAAAGAATCATTACCCCGGGTGGCGTGGCACACGGCGAGCACGGCCTTGACGGTGTCCACCTTCCTGCCCCGTGTCACCTCCGTAATCCTTCGGAGATCTGTGACCATCGTGCTCAAAGCATCGAGGCGTGACATGATGGTGTCGAGCGTGGTCTTAGTGGCCGCTCCGCTGCGCGAGGTCAAGCTGATCCAACCGCTCGGTCGCCGTAGTGACCGTGGAATCCATCCGTTCATGCATCGTCTTGATGTCTCCAACAAGTCCATCAATCTGTGTCCGCATGTCCAACACAGAGGATCTCAAAAAGCAAAAAACGGCACACACTTTTTCCGAAAGTACAGGGGTATTCCGGTAAGAAGAAGATACTCTCTCTCTCTCTCTCTCTCTCTAGAGTAAGGCGAGATAGGGAGATGAACAAGGGAGGGCAATGGGGGTGCAGAGTGGCCCCGGAGGGTAAGGCGCGGGCGTGCCCGTGGAGGGTCGCGAGCCGGGGAAGGCGGCGGCGCGTGTGACGACTCGGATCGGGTCCCGTCTCCCCGCTTTCGGATATCTTTTTTTTCTTCTTTTTTGCACTTTCCTTCTTTGTTTTTTTTCTGTTTTTTTTTCACTTTCCTTTTTTTTTTTTTTGGCAGGGAGGGCGATCGGAGGGTGGGCGGCACCTGCGATCTCGCCGCGACTGGCGGTAATCTAACTGCGACAGGGGGTGTCGTCTTGCGAGGGATGAAGGGGGGTTTTGCGCGGGCGAGTGGGGAAAAGGTGAACAGCGGAACGGCGGCGCGAAACTAGGGTTAGAAGAAAAACGAGAAACAAGAGATTAAACACAAGTAACCAGCAACAATTGAATGAGTAAGCACACAAATTCAACAAAGACACTTATTGAAAGAATGTGCAAGGCTAAACGGTGGGTGGGACAAGGAACTTAACGTGAAAAATTTTTGTTTTGGTTTTCGTGGACTATAGGAAGGGAAAACACTTTCGATCAAACTCACCGATCAACCTGAAACCCGATACCACTTGATAGAGGGGAAGTGCCCGATCTTTTCGGTGAGTGGAGATAATTTCAATTTGGTGGAAGTAGACCCTCACGATCCGACTACGACGAGCGAACCCGAAGCGCCAATGCAATCGCTGAACCAACTTCCAATGGTTACCAACCTCGCCGGTGCGAGATCAGCCGATCACGAAGATCAATTCCTGCACGCAATCGAAAAACGAACAAGAAAAAAGACGCGAGCAATCTTAATATCACTTCCACCAAATCGAAATTATCTCCACTCACCGAAAGATCGGGCACTCCGCCTCTATCAGGACGATCAGAAGGTGGAAGGGTACTGGTCCAAAACCCTACGTGACTACGGGCTACGGGCTGAATGGGCATGACTTGTGAGGACGCAGTACCATGAGCTTTGCAGGCGTGACCAAGCCTATCTTTTGAATAGAGTGAACAGTAACTCAAGCGAGCGTTGGTTTAGCTCGCGAGAGTGTGTGATATGGGCTTTACCCAGCTGGTGTAATCGATTCAAATCGCCGTCTCTCCCGGATAGTGAGAAACTCATACCTTTTCGCAGAGACGTAGTAAAAAAATAATACATTTGAGGATGATGGAAGGATTATGATTGATATCCCAACTATAAGTGATGTTTGCTATGATTAAAATGGCATGATATAGAAAGGTGCTAACGTAGTCCTAATTAGCTCAATATTTAATTCTGCTATTAAAAGGCTAAAGTAAGGATACATTAGTAAGATTTTCTGCAAATGATGCTAGCCATCAAACTCCACACATACAGCCTATCATGATCCTTGATGTCTTTTGTTTCTTCTCCCTGACGGGTAAGTCTTGCGGAGTACAATTGAGTACTCAGGGTTTTATCCCACCCTGTTGCAGGTGAACCTCTTGTTTGCAGATGGTGTTAACTAAAAGCCGATGGGCACGGCTACTCCGTATATGTTTCTCACCTATGCTTCATCGGAGGATGTCATTTAAGCTAGCAATACCACTCAAGTTTTTGATTTGGTAATCTTTCCAAACTTTGTTTCGTTGGAAAGTAATTTGCAACTAAACTTTTATTCCTTATTCTCTATCCTATTGTAATAACTTTTCTGCTGCGAACTCTGAGTATGTGATATGTATTTGCTTAATCGAGTATGATTCTAGTTGTAAAGTTGATTTACCGAGGTCTTTTGTGACTCTCGGCAGACTACCGGGTTTATATGCGTGATGGCATGTGCGTGTCAACGTGATTAACGGAGACAGTCATGCTTGATCGTATATAAATTGAGCGATTCTGTCACACTAGGCCGGCCGGCACTTGGCCTTGGGCTGGCCGGCTGTTGACACCTGTTAGCATCAACTTTTACTAAGGCTTTTTACCCAAAGGAAAACAAGAAAACACACTAGTCTAGGGCTTTATCGACAAATTCCATGAGTTTTGCATATTCTGTAATTTCGGGGTGATTTCGAAAAAGGCGAAAAAGAGGGATTCCAAAGGCAAAATGACCACGAAACTTATCCGCCACGGGACTACATCACGGGAAGACTCGGGGAAGACTCCGAAGACAGGAAGGAGCAGGGGAGGGCCGGCCGCGGGGTGGCCAAGGCGGCCCCCCCCACCTTGTTCTTGCCAATCCTATAAGCTCCACTATATATACTTTATCTACAGGAGAGGCACAACAACATTAATGCCTTAAGAGAGAACCACAAATACCACATACATTAAGAGATTTGAGGGTGTCATACAATTAAGCTCGAGTTTTATTCTCAAAACTTATTAAAAACTCCTAAATGTTAGTATTGCAAAGAATTTGAGACATAGCACTTAGCTTGATTGTTCTATCTTTTCGATTTGCTCAAGCCTTATGCAAAAGCTGTGAAGCCCCATATTACAATTGAAAATGAGTAAGTTTGAAGATTAGAGCATACATTGTTCGATCTGGAGGAAATTTTTGTTTGAAAGCATGTGTCTTGGAAAGTATAATGACATTGTAGCAACTCCTGATCCAAATACAATATCAACTAGGCTTGGTGTGTTTGCCAAGGGACCCGGCAAAAGGTAAAGCTTGGGGGTATTGTTGACACCTGTTAGCGTCAACTTTTACTAAGGCTTTTTACCCAAAGGAAAACAAGAAAACACACTAGTCTAGTGCTTTATCGACAAATTCCACGAGGTTTGCATATTCTGTAATTTCGGGGGTGATTTCGGAAAAGGCTGAAAAAAGAGGGATTCTAGTGCAAAATAACCACGAAACTTATCCGCCACGGGACTACATCACGGGAAGACTCGGGGAAGACTCCGAAGACACGGAAGGAGCAGGGGAGGGCCAAGCCGCGCCCTGGGGCCGGCGGCCCCACCATGGCCCCGGCGGCGCCCCTATTAGGTTTTGTCTCCCCCTTTTGGAATGTTCCTCCACCGCCTCCAAGGGTTCATCTCGGCCCTACGTTACGTCGGTTTGATCTGCGGCGCCGCACGCGCATCCCACCGACTATAAATATGTCGGTAGACCCCCCCTGGAGAGAGCCAATTCATTATTCATCAAGGCCTCAAGCCGTCAAGCATCAAGAACCTTCAAGTTCATCAAGAGCCTTCTAGTTCATAGGATTAGCTAGCTAGATTAGAAGTAGAGGAGATCTAGTTCTTCATCGGATCTGGAGCCCCGGCGTCCTGGGCCGGAGCGCGAGAGTTCGGTAATAGATCTAGTTCTTAATTACTTTATTGTATTCATTATTCAGATTAGGGAGACTTTACTCTAAACAGATTCATGTGTTCTTAATTGCAATAGTCATTGTCTACTTTGATTATATGTCTAGTTTAGTTACTTCGATCTTATTGAATTCATGTAATTGCTCGTATAGCGTTTATCCATATGTACAATGGGTAGATGATAGGCGATATGTAGACGTGGTGTCTAGATGTCTTGTTTATCTGCGAGTGCACCCCGATATGCTTGGGACGTGTGGTAGTCTGCGTGGGTGACAGCTACGTTAGTTCCTCCTCGTAGTCCACCCCCGTATGTAGGACTAGCATGGGCACGGTCGCGCGAAGGAGGTGACTTAGGTCTTAATACCCTCATTAGTTGATGCCTCTTTACATGCAATGATGATTTAGGGTTGACTTAGCAATGATTACTAGATGTAGTTGCACTAATTATAGTTATTCAATTGACGTAGTTATAGACCTATTTCCCTAGTTTATCAAATGGCTAGCTATGATTATGACTAGTAAGATGCTCGATGATTATCCTTAATTATGATACTTGATGATTATGCTATCACCTATATTTATTCTTATTTATCTTGTGACCTCTCGCACATTACGATTAGAGTATAAGACTTAGGTAATAACGTTTATCATGTCTATATAGTTTCTCATCAATATAATAATAATAGTTTATTACATAGCTTTCCCAGAGGTATAATTATAAATCGACAACCTGGAGACTTCCCTAGGTAAAATGCTACAACGGTATAATTATTATCGTCCGCTTGCGAAACCCATTAGTTTACATTCATATCTTATTCATATATTTTATCTACCTAGTCACAATAGTACAATGTAAATCTATGTTAATTTCTAGCAATATAATTGGGGATGACAACCTACTTCATGTTTAGGAATGTTAGTAATTCAAAAGTGGCTAGTTGCTAATGACAAGTAATTATAAACCGACCATTTCGGGGTCAGAGGTAGGATTTATCTACGCTTTTTAGTAGTGATGTTAGAAATGCCAACACCGGCACCCCCTAAGCCCTCTCACCTCTATCTTCTGGAAGCTTCCTCCACTGCCTTCAAGGATGCATCTCCTCCTTAATTCGGTTTGATCAAAGGGCTCATGTTTCTCCCACCGGGCTATATATACAGGGCCAGACCACCCTTCCTGAGGGCACCACATTATTATGGAGATGTAGAGGCGTCCCTCGAAAGGATGACCTCTCACCTCTAGAGAATTAGGGCTAGACTTTCCAATGTAGTAGATTAGTTCTAGTTGAGAGTTAGGGAGATCGGCGCTACGCCCAGGTTTCGGAGGAGTCTTCAGATGAGTCGTCAGAGTTCTGGTATATCTTTGTATCTATTCTTGTAAGACTTATGCTTTAATATATTTTATCTTCTCTATTTACTTTTATGCATTACATTTGATTGGTTAGTATAGTTGTTATACTTGAGCATAGGATCTCCGCCTGTATTAGGTGCTCTAGTTGTCAATTGTGACTAGGATAGTAATCGATAATATAGACATGGAGTCTAGGCTATAGGTTATCTGAGATTGCGGCCAATTTTTACGGTTAGTTGTGGTAGCCTAGAGGTGACAGCTCTGTTAGGCCTTCGTATTCCACCATGTCGGGGTTGATGTTTCGTAGAGGTTTAGGCAGCTTTTCCAAACTGTTTTCTTTCCGGTCTTATTCAAGAGTTGGAAAGATATTACTGCTCAAAAGTGCTATTGTGTGATTACTCTATATACCATGAAGTAGTTATATAGAACTAAAGTAATAGAGAAGTATTTAGGAACCTTAAACTCTCCCATTGTCCTCTCACTTTAGCTATCTACTCTTTTATCATAGAATTCTCCGGTGTGTGTTATATATTTATAATTTTATTATCTATCATTTACCCCTACTTTAGTCTAGTTGGTGTATTAGTTAGTAGATACATCATGGTGAGCTATCAATGTCTTTATCCATTGTTTCCCCGTGGTAAAATATAAATAACGATACTTGGAATACTCCCGTTAAAATGCTACAATGGTTTTCTGTGCACTTGTGGAATCCTTCATATTTTAATTATGTATAAGAAATACCAACAGTATTCTCAGATAGGTTATTCTAAAATATAGATGGTGATTTTACATCAGAAGCTTTGTACTATTACTAAATTATTCTAACCATTTTTTTTCTCTTGTATGTTTGTAATATAGATGATGATTTTACACCAAATATAGATTGTGACTAGGGTAGTAATTGATAGTGTAGACATAGAGTCTAGGCTGTAGGTTACCTGAGATTGAGTCTAATTCTTGCGATTAGTTGTGATAGCTCTAGAGGTGACAGCTCTGTTAGGTCTTTGTATTCCACCACGTCGGGGTTGATGTTTCGTAGAGCTTTAGGCGGTCTTCCCTAACTACTTTTTTCTCAGTCTTATTCGAGAGTTGAAAAGGTACTGCTGCTCCAAAGTGCTATTGTGTGATTACTCTATATACCACAAATTAGTTATATTGAACCAAAGTAATAAAAAAGTATTTAAGAACCTTAAACTCTTCCGTTGTCCTCTCACTTTAGCTATCTACTCTTTTATCATAGAATTCTCCTGTTGTGTGTGTGTCATATATACATAATTCCTATCATCTATCATTTACCCCTACTTTAGTCTAGTTGGTATATTAGTTAGTAGATACATGATGATGAACTATCAATGTCTTTATCCATTGTTTCCTCGTGGTAAAATAGAAATAACGATACTTGGAATACTTCTGGTAAAATGCTATAATAGTTTTCTGTGCGCTTGCGGAATCGTTCATATTTTAATTGTGTATAAAAATACCAACAATCATTTTTGGCGCCGTTGCCGGGGAAACAATTGGCGTAAAGATTTTAATATTGATCTTGATATCTACTAATCTAGTATGCCACTAGCTTTAGTGGGATTACCCCCTATTTTATTGAGTTGTGGAATAAGCAGGATATCAACCGTTCTAACCTTCTGGTGAAATTCCACAAGAATAAGATATGGGAGAAGCAGAAGTTTAAAAGAGTGAGAAAAAAGTACAATATATGAGACAAGATGCTAATAAACAACTCAAGATGCAAGGAAGGAAAAGACCATTAAAATTTATCTACCTTCTACCACATGGTGTCATCATTTCCTCTTAATCTTGTAGTACACATCATAGCACCATTTCCTTGATCTCAATCTTAACCAAATGAGCTCAAATGTGATATACCTTATTTTTAGAAGATGATAGTCATCATGTTAATCTTGATAACTTATAAAGATGAATAATCCTTCCATAAGTTAAGTAACTCCACTCCTTTATCTCATAAGCTTAAATGCCATATTTATACTTTTGATATTCTCACCCAAGCTGTAAATGAACAATATGAAAATACATCAATCTTATTGTGCATAAGGTTAGAGAATAAATAAATTTTTGGTTCTGTTGGTGTTTTCCCACCAATAGAGCCCATGCACTTAATCTCTACCTTGTCTTTATGAGCAGAACACACTTCAAGCAAAGTGTGGAGAGATTCTCTAAATTCTACAAGTGGAAGTTCTAAACCAGTAACAATGATGCACATAAGATTGGCTTCGAGATGCTAACAAAAAAAAAAAGAAGGTGGCACCACCATTAGGTGGGGGACACCACCATTAGGAACAAAATACTCGATTAATGAACTACTGCAAGGAGGAGTCCAGTTCGAAGGACTCAAAATATCGAACCCTCACCATGAGGTAACATCGGTAGTTATCCATATTTACTTTGAGCATTGCATGTTTTATTTTCTCTTAAACATGTTTACTTTTCTGCATTAGTATTGCATAAAAACAAAAAAATAAATAAGCATGCATCCGGCTTCATTCTTCATAAACATTTAAAGCCCCAGGTGAGTTCCCCTCGGTGTGTAAAGCCTATAGGAGTTTTTATTGTGGTGGCATAAAAATGTCCAAAAATATTATGCGTACATACTTTCCTTTTCTGCATAAAAATAGAAAAATCTAAAAGTACTAGATGAGCATCCTGCTACAACCTTGTCACTTGGAAAATATTTCTAAAGCTCCATAACACCCAATCCTCAAAACGGCTAACCACAAACTATTTTATCCTAATCCGTTCCATAAGTTTTGGTGTTTTGTGAGAGCTTTCTGCAGGATGACTTCAAGAGCTAGTTTACCTAGTGGCCCTCATCTTCACTCCTCATTGTACACCTTTCCAGCATATAGTAACACTATGTGAAGGAAGTAACTTCTTGAAGGATGAAGATCGAGATGTTCCTAGCAACACTTTCATAAGCATGAGCTCCTCCATGAGGATCCTCAATTTCAATGCTCAACCACGATAACAACCAGCTTGGGGTAGTTATCAGGTAAGTATACCTATGCGATTATTGAGTCTGTCTTATAGTCATAAAAATACTAAAAATATGTGAGCACATAAAGGTTCACTATAGTATCATAAGAAAATCTAAAAAGGACAAAAAAATATATGGGCACATGAAGGTCCATGTTTATCAAGTCTTTGTGAGTCTTTAAAATGTAAAACCAAATAAAAATAAGTGTCTAGTTATGAGTCAATAAATAGGAAAGCTCTAGAGGTGATCTTAAAGGACAAAAGTTGTAGCTCTTAAAGTGCCTAGTTGCTAGACTTAAGTTTTTCTAAGTTTTAGCTTAGGCCTTGTTCAGATCGAAAGTTTCTGCAACATAAAGCATTGTAGCACTTTCGTTTGTATTTTGTAGATATTGTCCAATCGTGGTCCAACTAGGTTTAAAAGATTCATCTCATGATTTACAACTAAACTGTGTAATTAGTTTTTTTACTTATATTTAGTGCTTTATACATGCGGGTACAAATTGATGTGATGGAGAGATAGTAGAAAAACTTGCAATTTAGAGGGGAAGTGAACAAGGCCTTAGACTGTTTTGACATGAAGATTTACTTTGAGCCTAAAACTTGTAGGTTGCATATGCTTGAGCTAAGTCTAGATGATTGGTTGATATGATTGAAAAAGTTTAAGCTATTGTTTATCTTGTTCTAAATGACACTAGAGTTCTAGAGATTTCTTTTAAAAAATACAAAACCTTACAAGATGGGCTCTTATATGACAAAGCTTACATTCCTACCAAAGCCAAACATGATATCTAGGCTAAATAAACTTCCACATATATGCTGCTTGTCTTGCATTGAGTTATATCAACCTTTGTGACTCTTATGAGAGATTTATCATACTCTTGAATCAAGATCCACTTACACTCCACCTACATATGCACTACTCTACATTAGAGTAGGCGCATGTTGACGGTGGATAGCGTCAACATTTAATAGATCAATATACACGAGAAACACATAAATATCTAGAAGTCTAAGGTTTTATCTAACAATTTCCACAAGTTTTGGTGATTTATCAATTTTCAGGAACTATTCCAGAAAATGGTAGAAAAGGACTTAATTATCAAAGTACATCTCGAAATTATCCGTAACTCAAGAATATGCTACACAACTCTAGAAGGATCCAGAATACACCGGAGCGAAGCAGGGCACAAGAGGCTTCTAGGTTGGGGCCGCCCGGCCCCACCTGTCAGACTGGCCGGCCCCCTAGGGGGGAACCTTCTCCCCCCTTTCGGAGTCTTCCTCCACCGCCATTGAGGGTTCATCTTAGCTGTCCCTTAAGTCGGTTTGATCCAACGGCCATCGTGCATCCCACCGGGCTATATAAACAGGGCTAGATCCCCCAGGGGAACCCTAATTCATTTAAGTCATTTGGTGATCAAGTCATCCAGAGCCAAGAAGCCCTAGTTCATCCAGAGCCTTTCTAGTTCATAGTTTAGTCTAGTTAGATCTAGATTAGAGGAAGTCAAGTTCTTCATTGATCTTGGATTCCCGAAGTTGTCAAGAAGAGAAGAGTCTGGTATAGTTCTTAAGCTCTCTTCTTTCTTATTGTAATATCTGCGTTTGTATGATTATTACTAGCAACATTGTTCTTCATTATTATGTTCTTGATTGCATTGTTCATTATCTACTTCAATATGTCTAGTATAGTTAGTTTGCTATTATATTCATGCACTGGTTCGTATAGCGCTCATCTATTCAATTGTATGGTGAGTGGTAGGCAATATGTAGACGTGGTGTCTAGATGCTTTACTTATCTGCGAATATCCCCAGTTATGCCGGTAGTGAGGTAGATCGTGGATGTGACAGATCCAGTGAGTCCTCTGTAGGCCTCCCCCCGTACGGTGGATTGGTAGAGTGGGATTGTCAGGTTAAGAGTATATTTATGTACATGAGGTTCCTGTACTCATCTTTTCCTGTATATTGCTCCAATGTGTTTGGGAATTATGGTAGTATTATTTAACGATAATGTTAGACATACTTGCACTAAATGGAAGTAGCCTTGACTGTAGCTAGAATACTTAGGAGTTATTTCTCTATTAATTGATTAGACGATGTTAACATGACTAGATTGCTCTGAGTGAATTAGTATTGTTATTGATGACTGATCTATGCTTATCATTTATATATATCTTTATCATGTGACTTATTCCTGTTATGAGTAGAACATAACATTGGTTACATCTCTCATTCATTGCATATAAGTATTATCAATGCTATAGATTATATGTTTAGCTAGACCTTCCCAGTGGTATAAATATAAATCGACAACCTGATAATACTCTAGGTAAAATGCTACAATGGTATAACTATCTGTCCGCTTGTAGAATCATTCTTCATCTATACATCATTATTATTTCTGCCTAGTTACATAAAATAATAGATTAATATTAGTACCATTAAGTATTCCTAACTATATAATTGGGGATGACAACCTAGTTCAATACTTAAAAGTATAGGTAAGAGGTAGTGGCTAGTTGTTAAAGACAAGTTAATCAGTATCATACATCTTATAGTGTTGTTATTCTGATAACGCTATAAGATGCCAATAGCGCAACAACATGCCATCCCATTCCATCCATCTAAAAATGTTTTACTCCTACACTGGGAGTAAACACCAAAAACATTCCTTTAGGATAGCCACCGAATAAATGCTCCAAGTTCTTGCTACTATCTCTCTAGTGTCAAAAGGAGGTGTGAGCTATGCAAAAATTATTCTAAAAAATAAGAAAAAAGGGAGTACAAAAAAGGATAAGTGTCCAAAATATTGAAACAATGGGTACCTAGATGCCCGCCTTCCTAAAAAAGGAAGGAAGAAAGAAAAGAATAAGATAACTCATACTCTCTGTTGGTATTAATTAAATGCACACAAGAAATAAGATTATCCGCAAGCGCACAGATACAATACCGTTGTACCACTTCACCAAGATAAACCCGGTTTTAAATATCGAACCCAAAGGAATAGTAGGTGACGATGACTAAGTCTATAAACTTAACCCAATGCACAATCAAGCTAGAAAATAGCGAGAACAAGGAGAACAATATGGATTATCTAGTTCTGGTCTTTGAAAGTGGTTGTTTTATATCATATGATCATGAGCGATAACTTAATAAGATAGGAGTAGAAATCAGAGTTCTCTCCTACCAAGCACCTTTTGATAGAAGGGAGAGTGCCCGATCTTTCGGTGAGTGGAGATAATTTCGATTTGGTGGAAGTAGACCCTCACGATCCGACTACGACGAGCGAACCCGAAGCGCCAATGCAATCGCTGAACCAACTTCCAATGGTTACCAACCTCGCCGGTGCGAGATCAGCCTGATCACAAAGATCGTTTCCTGCACGCAATCGAAGAACGAACAAGAAAAAGATGCGAGCAATCTTAATATCACTCGAAGGTGGAGTTCTGAATCACACGAAGACAGCGTGGAATTGCGCGTGTTCGAGAGTAGCTAAAGCTAGATGTAAAACAAAACTCGAGTTGTAAACAAAAGGGACTCCGACTAAATAAAGGGGGCGCAGCCCCTAGAGTCAGGAGGGGCGCGCGACCAAGGGAAGGGCTGTGGCTCCCAACCCTAGGCGCCCCACCTGGGCTGCCCTGTTGGGCCATCTTCTTATTCCGTTAGGCCTTCGTTCCTTAACAGCATGATGAAGTTTAAGTCTCTCGCACGGGCCCGAGTGATTGGTCCAACTGGATGATCAACTGTAGGAGCCTGTGGTGGAGGAGCAACTGGAGGCGCCTGTGGTGCTACTGGTGTAGATGTACTCGTGGTGTCCTCATCATCCTCCCCTTCTTGAACTGAAGTCATCCTCGATGGCAACTCCTCATCTTCGCCCGCATACGGTTTCAAATCTGCAACATTAAAACTCGTGGAAACACCAAACTCCGCAGGCAGGTCAAGGATATAAGCATTATCATTAATCTTGGTTAGCACTTTAAAAGGACCAACATCACGTGGCATCAATTTAGAATGATGTAAAGCAGGAAAACGAAACCAGATCACCCGGTTCAAAAGTAACGTGTTTTCTCCCTTTACTACCCGCAACCTGATATTTAGCATTAGTAGCAGCAATGTTTTGTTGAGTTTGCTCATGCAAGCTAATCATTTGATCAACATGTGCAGCGGCTTCTATGTGTGGGGCGTCCTCAGCATCAAGCGCAAACAAATCAATAGGCGCCCGAGGAATATAACCATAAACAACCTGAAAGGGACACATCTTTGTAGAAGAATGCGTTGCATGATTATAAGCAAACTCAACATGAGGCAAGCAATCTTCCCAACGTTTCAAGTGTTTATCTAAAACAGCCCCAAGCATGGTTGACAAAGTTTGATTAACCACCTCAGTTTGTCCATCAGTTTGAGGGTGACAAGTTGTGCTAAACAGCAATTTAGTTTCCATTTTATTCCACAGTGATCTCCAAAAATGACTGAGAAACTTAGCATCACGATCAGAGACTATTTTATTTGGAATACCATGCAAACGAATAATCTCGCGAAAGAACAATTCAGCAATATTGCTAGCATCATCAGTCTTATGACAAGGTATAAAATGAGCCATTTTGGAAAAACGATCAACAACCACAAAAATACTGTCCCTCCCCTTCTTAGTTCGAGGTAATCCCAAAACAAGTCCATAGAAATATCAAGTCAAGGGGAAGTAGGAACAGGCAAAGGCATGTACAAACCATGGTTGTTCAATCGTGACTTAGCTTTCTGGCAAGTAGTGCAGCGTGCAACAAGGCGCTCAACATCGGCGCATCCGGGGCCAAAAGAAGTGGGCAGCCAGCACCTCATGCGTCTTGTAGACGCCAAAGTGCCCCATGAGACCGCCTCCATGCGCTTCGTGTAACAACAAACGACGTCTGAGCTAGCTGGAACACACACAGCTTGTTAGCGCGAAACAGGAACCCGTCCTGTATGTGAAATTTGCCCCATGGTTTGCCATGAATACAATGGGCGAAAGCATCTTTAAAATCAGCATCGTCCACATATTGATCCTTCACGGTTTGCAAGCCAAAGATTTTAAAATCTAACTGTGACAAAGATGGTATAGCGACGAGACAAAGCATCGGCAATAACATTTTCCTTCCCCGCTCTTGTGTTTAATAATGTAAGGGAAAGACTCAATGAATTCTACCCATTTAGCATGACGACGGTTCAGGTTTGTTTGGGTACGAATATGTTTTAAAGCCTCATGATCAGAATGAATTATAAACTCGCGATGCCAAAGGTAGTGCTGCCAAGTATGCAAAGTGCGCACTAAAGCATAAAGCTCCTTATCATAAGTAGAATAATTCAAGCTAGCACCACTTAATTTCTCGCTAAAATAAGCAACCGGCTTTCCTTCTTGTAACAAAACAGCACCTAGCCCAATACCGCTAGCATCGCATTCAAGCTCAAACACTTTAGTAAAATCAGGCAACTACAAGAGAGGAGCATTGGTTAACTTATCTTTCAAGGTGCTGAACGCAACCTCTTGCGAATCACTCCAAGCAAAGGGAACATCCTTCTTTGTAAGCTCATGTAGAGGCGCTGCAATGGAGCTAAAATCACGACCAAACCTGCGGTAGAAACCTGCAAGGCCAAGAAAGCTTCGAATTTGTGTGACCGTCGTTGGTGTAGGCCACGCCCGAATGGCATCGATCTTGCTGCTATCCACCTCAATGCCCTGTGGAGTAACAACATAGCCAAGAAACGAAACACGCTGTGTGCAAAACATGCATTTTTCGATGTTAGCAAATAAATGGGCCGCACACAACGCATCAAAAACAGCACGCAAATGTTCTAAATGCTCTTCCATAGACTTGCTGTAAATGAGGATATCATCAAAATAGACAACTACAAACAATCCTATGAAGGGCCTCGAACTTCATTCATCAAACGCATAAATGTGCTTTGGGAGCATTTGTCAAACCAAACGGCATAACCAACCATTCATATAACCCAAATTTCGTTTTAAAAGCCGTTTTCCATTCATCTCCTAATTTCATGCGAATCTGATGGTAGCCACTACGCAAATCTATCTTAGTGAAAAGAATGGCACCACTCAGCTCATCGAGCATATCATCAAGGCGTGGTATAGGATATCGGTAGCGAATGGTAATGTTATTAATAGCACGACAGTCTACACACATACGCCATGAGCCATCTTTCTTTGGAACAAGTAACAAGGGAACGGAGCAAGGGCTAAGAGACTCACGAATATAACCCTTGTCAAGCAACGCCTGTACCTGGCGCTGTATTTCCTTCGTCTCATCCGGTTTGTGCGGTATGGTGCGTGGTTCGGAAGCTGTGGCGGGGATGAGGTCGATCTGGTGCTCAATGCCACGAAGTGGTGGGAGTCTTGGTGGCAAATCTTTTGGAAAGACATCAGCGTACTCTGCAAAATGTTAGCAACCGCGGGGGAATATCCAAAGATGGTGCATCATCAAGTGAAACGAGCCCATTAGAGCATATAAGGGCATAGCATGGCAAAGGAGCATCACGTAACTCATCGAAATCAGCACGTGTAGCAAGCAAAACAGGAGCATTCAACTTGATTTCAGAATTAACAGAGGTCGATGGTTCAAGTTGTTTAGAAATTTTAGCAGCTCTAGCAAGATCATCTTTAAGAATTTGTTCAGGTGTCATTGGATGTATAATTATTTTCTAACCCTTAAACATGAAAGAATATTGATTTGAACGACCATGATGCAAACTATCAGTATCATATTGCCAAGGTCGCCCAAGTAACAGAGAGCATGCTTCCATGGGAATAACATCACAATCGACAAAATTAGAATAAGCACCCACGGAGAAAGGAACACGGACCGATCGAGTAATTCTAATTTTGCCACCATCATTAAGCCATTGAATGTGATATGGATGTGGATGCTTAGGAGTCGGTAAAGACAGCTGTTCAACCAGCGCGGTACTCGCCAAATTGTTGCAGCTGCCGCTATCGATGATGATGCGAATGGACCGCTCCTGCACAACGCCCTTGGTATGGAAAAGAGTGTGTCGCTGATTCTTCTCGGGTGGAGCGACCTGTGTACTAAGAACACGCTGCACGACAAGACTTTCATACCTATCGGCGTCGCCCGGGTTGACATGTACTTCCGCCTTTGCTGCATGGTCAGTGGTAAGCATAGCGTGTTGAATATCTTCAGAATCACTAGCGGAAGAATACTCACCATCGTCATGAATGAGCAAGACACGCTTGTTCGGACAGTCCCGAGACACGTGGCCAAATCCTTTGCAACGAAAGCACTGAATATCCCGTGTGCGACCTGTGGAAGGCGTTGCGCCTGTGGACGGGGAAGCACCTGCAGAAGTGGCTGCCCGCTCACGCGGTGTAGTGGCGGCCGTGGACGGTGCAGGGGGTGCTGTTGCTGAACCGGATGTCGAGCTTTGTCCTGCAAAAGAGTTAGAATATGGCTTCGAGTGGCGTCCCTGCATTTCACGTTCAGCTTTGCAAGCAAATTCAAATAATGTGGTGATATCATAATACTCCTTATAATCAAGTATATCCTGAATTTCACGGTGTAAACCACCATGAAATCGTGCCATAGCAGCGTCATTTTCCTCAACTAACCCACAACGAATCATGCCTTTTTGCAATTCCTGGTAATAGTCCTCTACAAATTGTGAACCTTGCTGAAAACGTTGCATTTTATTAAGCAAATCGTGGGGATAATAAGAAGGTACAAATCTGTGGCGCATAGCAGCTTTTAATTGATCCCATGTGGTTGGAGCTGTAGTGGGATGTGTTTGTTTATATTCACGCCACCAAATTAAAGCAAAATCAGTAAATTCACTAATAGCAGCTTTAACTTGAGAAGTAGTAGGAATATCATGGCATGCAAATTTCTGTTCAACTTCTAATTCCCAATCAAGATATGCAGCAGGATCATATTTGCCATTAAAAGATGGAATTTTAAATTTTATCTTAGCAAAAGAATCATTACCTTGGTGGCGTAGCACACGGCGAAACACGGCCTTGACGGTGTCCACCGTCCCCTCCGTGTCACCACCGTAATCCTTACGGAAATCTGTGACCATCGTGTTCAAAGCATCGGGCGTGACACGATGGTGTCGAGCGTGGTCTTAGTGGCTGTCTGCGCGAGGTCAAGCTGATCGAACCGCTTTCGCCCGTAGTGACCGTGGAATCCATCCGTTCATGCATCGTCTTGATGTCTCGCGGCAAGTCCATCAATACGTGTCCGCATGTCCCGCAGATGTGCATCCTTCTTGTCGTCATTGTCGTCGCCTGCCATGGTTAGCACAAACACAAAACCGACGCTAAAATAGGGGTGTAATGGCTCACAAGGCGCTCACACTAGTGCTGTTATCAATGTCTTATCCATTCTTACCGAGCACACAGGGCGACCCGCAACCGACCGGAGGAACTCTCGAAAGATTGGAGCAGCGATTGCCTAGGAACAAAGTCAGCTCGTCGTAGAACTGTGTGGAGTTCTGGGTAGGCTGCACTCAAGTCAAGGATTAGCACAATCAAACAATAATGCAAAGTTGAATTATAGTGCTAAACACGAAACAAACGCTGCTGGAAACAAGTGGGGAACAAGGGAGGTGGCAAAGAGGGAGAGGGTGCAACAAAAAAAAAATTTTGGATCTGTTTTTTTTTCTCAAGAGTCCTCAAAACTGACAATATCAACACAGAGGATCTCAAATAGCAAAAGACAGCACACACTTTTTCCGAAAGTGTAAGGCGAACCTCAGAAAAAATGTACCAAGAAGGAGAGATACAGATATGAAAAGGAAGGGCGCGGTATGCGTGGGGGGGTGCAAGTTGCCCTGGAGGGTCGCACGACCCAGGGGGTTTCACGGCGTGCACAAGGGAAGTTTTCACCGAACCAAACCGGATCACCTTCCTTCTTCCTATTTTTTTTGTGTTTTTTTCCTCTTTTTTTTTTGATTGCTTTCTATCCTTTTTTTTGACAGGGGGGGGCGATCGGAGGGGTGGGTTGGCGCGGCGCAGTTGTCTAGTCGCGACCAGGGGCGGTGTTCGCGCGACTGGGGAAGATTGGCGGCAGCGGAACGGCGGCGGCGAAAACTAGGGTTAGAAGAAAAATGAGAAACAAGAGATTAAACACAAATAACCAGCAACAATTGAACGAGTAAGCACACAAATTCAACACAGATTATTGAAAGAATGTGCGAGGCTAAATGGTTGCTGGCACAAGGATCTAACCTGAAAGAAAAAAAATTTTTTTTTTGTTTTTGTGGACTGTAGGAAGGGAAAAACACTCGATAAAACTCACCGATCAACCTGGATTTCTGATACCAATTGATAGAAGGGAGAGTGCCCGATCTTTCGGTGAGTGGAGATAATTTTGATTTGGTGGAAGTAGACCCTCACGATCCGACTACGACGAGTGAACCCGAAGCACCAATGCAATCGCTGAACCAACTTCCAATGGTTACCAACCTCGCCGGTGTGAGATCAGCCTGATCACAAAGATCGTTTCCTGCACGCAATCGAAGAACGAACAAGAAAAAGACGCGAGCAATCTTAATATCACTCGAAGGTGGAGTTCTGAATCACACGAAGACAACGCGGAATTGCGCGTGTTCGAGAGTAGCTAAAGCTAGATGTAAAACAAAACTCGAGTTGTAAACAAAAGGGACTCCGACTAAATAAAGGGGGTGCAGCCCCTAGAGTCAGGAGGGGCGCGCGACCAAGGGAAGGGCTGCAGCTCCCAACCCTAGGTGCCCCACCTGGGCTGCCCTGTTGGGCCATCTTCTTATTCCGCTGGGCCTTCGTTCTTTAACAAAGATGATGAAGTTTAATTCTCTCTCGCACGGGCCGAGTGATTGGTCCAACTGGATGATCAACTGTAGGAGCCTGTGGTGGAGGAGCAACTGGAGGCGCCTGTGGTGCTGCTGGTGTAGATGTACTCGTGGTGTCCTCATCACCTTTTGCTTGCCAAACCTATTAACGGGAAGTGGACTACAGAGGATTCAATGAAGCTATAAGTCACCTTCGCGA
This sequence comes from Chrysopogon serrulatus, assembly GCA_015844335.1. Taxonomy (NCBI): domain Eukaryota; kingdom Viridiplantae; phylum Streptophyta; class Magnoliopsida; order Poales; family Poaceae; genus Chrysopogon; species Chrysopogon serrulatus. Next base: position 121,575 of record JADLZL010003334.1, on the reverse strand, counting down.
GCTACCATTATCCGAAAAATCAGGGGACATTCACAAGTAAACATAGCCCAAACACCACGTCTATGCTACGAATACTACTTCAATCAAGAAGCTATCTAGATCAAAGTACTCAATAAGAGTTGCAAACTAGAAGAATAATATGAACAAAACACTTACTTTAACTAGAAGTTGACTACCAAATGATCTCAAGATGCAAACTCCGGGCGAGGGAGGTTGATCTTGAAGAATACAGCAACGAAGAAGCACCGACAGGCCGGAACTCCTCTAGAACTCTACTCTCCAACTCTATCTCTCTAATCTCTAAGCAAGAACTAGTTCTAGATTGAACTAGCCTCTCTTGATTGCTAGCCTAGATCTACTAGATAGGAATTAGGGTTTCTAGCTCTTCAGCTCTCCATTGATCTGGCTCTCTTTCAGGGGGGTCTGGCCCTGTTTATATAGCCCGGTGGGATGAACATCAACCGTAGGATCAAACCGACTTAATGTAGGGTCAAGATGCATCCTCAAAGGCGGTGGAAAAGTACGCAGAAGATGATAGGTGGGTCCCACAGGGAGAGGCCGGCCGGCCTGGCTGGTGGGGCCGGCCGGCCCCACCTTTCCTCGGCTCAGTTTCTACTTTTTTCTGGTGTCTTCTAGATCCTTCCTGATCCCTCTAGCGATATTTTCCGTCGCGGTTAAGTTTCGTGGCTTTTATGCACTTTAATTGTCAATTATGCACTTTCTAGATAACTCCCTGGAAAACAGACAATTCACCAGAACTCGTGGAAATTATCAGTAATAACCTCCTATTCTATGATATTGTTGCAATTCACAAGGAAGATTGACGGTTAAAAATAGATGTTATCTACCATCAACAAACTCCCCCACACTTAGGCTTTTACTCGTCCTCGAGAAAAGGTTGGTCAAAAAGATATTTGAAAAGTAATTATAGAGAATGAAGATTAATCAAGACATAACTTGAGAACATATCCATCATAAAACCATCCCTAGTTAATCATGTACTGCAGAATTCAATGTGTCTACCATGAATCTTTGAGTAGTTGAAAAGTAGAATAGCATGGAGTAGATCATTCTTTTCTTTAGTGCTGTCAACAGAAGAATTAGTCTTAAGAATTTTGAAAACAAATCATAGTGTATCCTTCTCCCTTACTAGCACTCTCAAATCACTGTATATGTGGTATTTCTGGGTCCTCACCAAGGCTTTTTAGCATTGAAGCCTTTATCCTATATCTAAAAGTTTATGTGGATCTTCGGGTAGGTACTAATTGCATCATAGTTGTATGTCATTTATTGTAAAGTCAAACAATGGATCCAGAGAGAAATAAGGCATAAAACTGAATCAAGCTTAAATAGATGAGTGTAACAATCCTAATTCTACTTATTGCTCCTTGAGGCACATCTCTCTTTTGAATGTGAAACACAGGGGGAGAGTATGAGCTATCTCTTTTTCTTTTCTTTCTCTTTCTTCTTTTTCTTCTTTTTGGGACACTTGTCCATTCTTTTGATACCTTTCTTTTCTTTTACGTAGCTCATACTTCCTTTCTCAGAAATTGATGATTGAGAGAATAACAACATAACTTGGAGTATTTATTTAGTGGCTATCCTATAAGAATATTATTTTAGTGTTCACTCTCAGTGTAAGAGTAAAACATTTTTGATAAAGAATACTGAATGAGTGTGCCTACTCCGGATTAGAGTAGTGCATATGTGGATGTGGTACTGTTGGTATCTGTTAATGCCTACTAAATAATTCCGCAAGCGCACGGATACGTTGTAGCACTTCACCGGATAAGTATACCTAGTTTTAATATCGAACCCAAAGGAAGATGTGTGAGGGTCTTCAAAATTACACTTAACCGCCTGAGTAGCAAACAAGGCTGTAGAAGGTAGGGATATAGAGGGGACAACTAAGGCCTCTAGTTCAGGCTCAAGCAAGTTATGATTAGGATGCTTTACTGGGGAATTGGATAGAGGAGCACAGGCAAAACTGTAACCCGACTACCAATTATTCTCCTACTCGGCCTACCGATGGGATAGTGGAATATATAAGATTCAACAGAGCTATAAAGTCACCTCCGCGAGCTACCACCAAATCCAGACGATAGGGTACATCTACGAGTAACAAAGTCTAAGCACCACGCTTACACTACGAATACTACTCTAACCCAAGAGCTACAAGGTTTAAGTACTCAAAAGAGTCGCAAACTAGTAAAACAAGATAAACAATGTTACCTACTTGAACTCAGAAGTCGATTCCGAAGTAATCTTAGATACAAGCCGTAGAGGTAGCACCGCCAATATACTCCTCCAAAACTCTCTTTTACTCTATCTCTCTATCTCTGAAGAACTAGCTTCTAGAGGTATAGAACTAGCTCTCTCTTGGAATGCTAACTTGAGAGGTCATCCATTCAAGGGACACCTCCGAGGATCCTAATTAGGGTTTCTCGCTAAAGCTCTTCTCTTCTGAATGGATCCTCCTCCCTGGGGGGTTGCCTCTCCTTTTATAGCCCTAGCGAATCAACATGAGCCCTTGGATCAAACCGACATTGGCGGACGGTGGAGATCAATCCTCAAAGGCTGTGGAGTAAACCGGGCGAACCGGGCCACGAGTGGGGCCCACCCTGCATCCGGCCGGTCCAGGCCGACCGGCCGGTCCGGCTCCCGCCCGGTCCTTCGCTTCGGTCTCGTGTCTTCTCGTTTCTTTTGGAATGTTCCGGTGTCGCCTTGGCGTCTAATCTTGCATTCTATGTTGCAGTGTAGCTTAAAAGTGTGTCATTTCCAGTGTTTACCTGTAAAATCATTGATTCACCAAAACTCGAGGAATTCGTTAGTCAAAGCCCTACTTCCTGGTAGATGAATTGCTTTTATGTCACTTTAGAAGGTTAGTTGACGGTTGAATTTGAACGTTAAGGACCGTCAACAACACCCCCACACTTAGGCTTTTACTCATCCTCGAGAAAAGGTTGGATAACTTTAGGCATAACTCCAGACGAAGATATCAACATAAGCTCATTCCTGGTCATTCCTGCACTGTGAGATTTAAAGTGTCTACCATGCAACTTTGGGGAGTTGAAAAGTAGAACAGTTAAACAGATTACCTTTATCTCACTGCCGAGTCCATTGGAGATTTTTGCAAGATTTTTGAAATAAAAATATAGCTCACCTGCTCCTCATTGTGGTACTCTCAAGTCACTCATTATATGTAGTATTTGTGGATCTCACTTAGGCATGAATGAGTGAATGTCTTTCCTTGCAACCTACCTCTAATAGGTTGATATGGAGTTTGAAGGTTTGGCAAGGAATAGTATACTTACCTTACACGTCAATGAGCCAGCGTAAGAGTCCTAAGGAGAGAGGTGTCATACTTCTAGATCAAGATGTGCATGTGTGTGGAATATATGGTAGCTATCCTGATTCTACTATGCTCATACTTTGAAGGATATATCTCTCTTGCTTGAATTGAAGCGCTTGGAGACAATGGGCTATCATAATTTTTTCTTTTCTTTCTTTTTCTAGGGAGCTAGGCATCTAAGCGCCTTTTGTTCTTTTTAACAATTGGACCCTTGTCTATTTTTCTTTTTGAACTCTCTTTTTCTTTTTTTGCATAGCCCATGTCGTCCTGCATGAAAACTTCTTGCAAGACAGAGATTTCTAATGATATTAGAGCATAGGTGAACGAGATCCTACTAAAAGTATTTTTGGGTGCGTACCCTCGGTGTAAGAGCAGCATATTTTCTATGTGGATGGAAAAGGTTGTGCCTACCCCCAGTGTAGGGATAGTGCATATATGGAGTGTAAGTGGATCTTGATCTTGAGAGCATGATAAATCTCTACAACACGGGTCTCAGAAGCTGACAGAGCTTAGTGCAAGATAAGTAACTTATGTAGAAAGTTTATGATCATGTATGGCTCTATAGGTATTTAAAAACCACAGAGGAGTAGCATAGCTATTGTTTTTATGTTTTTAAATAAATGCTCCAATAACTAGGCATAGAAATTCTGGTTCTCATGTTCTACTATCTTATACTTGTCAACAACTTAAGAGGCATGGGGTCCCTATAAAGAGTTCCCAACAGCAGCAAGTGTTACAGGAAATGAATTATGTGAATCTTGCCTTAAGTCATGACTAAGCTACTCATCCTTGAGGTGCAATCATGTTTCATTAAAAGATATTCAATTAAGCTCAGTGGTAATGAATGAGAGTGTTTTAGAGTGCGTACCTGATTCCTGTTGTCCTGTATGCTTGGTTTTCCTTCTGAGTTCCTATGGGTTGTCTCCCCCACACTTGTTTCCTGTTTTCTTTTATGCACAACAAGATGGAGACAAAAACAAACATATATCCAGAGAGAGATGATGACTCTAAAGACTCAACTTCTTTATTATCATGAGGCACATTTATTACACAATCAATGAATCGAATTAACTAAGCAAACTAATTTTAACCAATCTAGCAAACTAACTAAAACTTATTACACGTGTGCCTATCCATCTCGATCTCTAATCCTTTTTCTCTAACTCCTTGACCCTAGCCTTGAGCGCTTTGTTCTTACTACGCAGCCGCTCTTGGCTGACCTCTAGATTCCCTACTCATTGCACAGTGGTCCCTATGACCTTTAGTGCATCAGACAGGGCTTGGGCCTGGAGGTCTATTCTCGTTTCTAAGGTGGCCAAGGACAGGCGAGGTTGTCTTGGGGCTAGTGCAGTCCTCGCCTTCTTCTTCGGGGGCTCCGAATTGGCTCTTGGCGGTGGATTGAATTTCACATTGCTGGGGTCCACCCACACACCATCCAGAGTCACTCGCTCCTTCTCGGTGGTGTACTTTGCACCGGTCACCATCCCGAACTTGGTGGTGACCCCTAGCAGCCTCTCCCCCTCTCTAGGAGGTAGTAACTTAGTGCCTTGGGGAGAGCAATGCTAGGTTGACCTGGCGGTCGTGGCTTATCTCCCAGAAGCGGTCGACGAGCTGGTGGCGCTATGGCAGGCCTCCTGATGGCCTGGGCGTAGAAGGCCTCCTCCATTGGAGCTCCTTGAGGTCGAGCTCGGACGACCTCCTTCGATGGCACCGGGATGATCACCTTCGGGGGCACCACCGCTAGCTGCTTTGGCGGGATGACCGCCAGTGGGAGGACTTCCTCCGGCTCTTCGACCGTGTAGGGATGATTTGGGCTTGCCATTTGGTGGGAGGTGGAGAGATGGAGAGCTTCCTTGCTATGGATTGAGAGAGAAGAGCTCTTGGGATGAGAGGAGAATGACCCTAGGGGGTGTTTATATAGTCCTGGTAACTTGAGGCAGGGCATTCCATCCTAATCTATCCCGAGCATCTACTGTAAACAGGCGGCGGCGGATTCGGATCAAAGTAGAATATCCGAAACCCTAACGGAACAAGCTTCGCACCGAGAGGCGGCGGACCGCGAGATGGCGCGGGGCCAGACCGGCCTCTTTTTCTGATTTAATTTAGTGGTTAGGTTCACTACACATACATAAGGCATCGGTTGTTCTTAACAGCGATGGCTATTCATTTAAGTCTTCGGGTAGCACCACCAGATCTTCAACAATGTGGAAATTCTCGTATGGAAGTTGCTTGTTCGAATCATATCTCGGAGATTAGCTAGAGTAGGCATTGGCAAAGACGTGATGTGAAGCAACCAATGAAAGAAATGCCCAGACCGGCCGGTCCCACCCTGGCCCGGTTTCCGGTGCCCTTCCGCGGGGTGCAATCTTGGCCCGTTATATCTCTAATTTTTCTCCTGTCGCGGCCCAATTCGCGACGAAGTTTTATATTTTGATAAATTAGGGAAAAGCCAGAAAATAAATTTCTTCTAATTCCTCGGGTGGTCTAGAAGGTTCTAGAAAAATCTTAAGGCGTTGGCCATTTACCTTGAATAACGTACCTTCATTGTTTTGAAGTGTCACTACTCCATGTGATGATGCATTTACCACCGTGAATGGCCCTTCCCACTTGCTTCGTAGTTTACCATGCCCGAATAATCTTACCCTGGAGTTGAATAGTAGCACTTTATCTTTGGGGCTAAAGCTTTTCTTCTTGATTTGCTTACCATGCCACCTTTTGGTCCTCTCTTTATAGATCTTTGCATTATGATATGCCTTTTCTCGTCATTCATCTAATTCTGAGAGTTGCATCTTTCTTCTTGTCCCGGCAGCTTCTAAATCTATGTTCCATCTCTTAATTGCCCAATGAGCTTTGAACTCAAGCTCAACTGGTAAGTGACAGGTCTTGCCGTAGACAAGCTGATAAGGTGACATGCCAAGAGGTGTCTTATATGCTGTTCGGTATGCCCACAATGCATCGGGTAGCTTTTCCTTCCAAACAGTTCCCATCTCGTTGACTGTCTTTAGAATGTTCTTGATTTGCTTATTGGAAGTCTCTGCCTGGCCGCTTGTTTGAGGATGGTAAGGAGTAGCTACATAATGTTGGATCCCTTGCTTCATCAAGTATTTGCGAAAGTCCTTGTCAATGAAGTGAGTTCCTCCATCACTGATCACCATCCTTGGAACACCGAATCTTGGAAATATTGTCTCATGAAACATCTTCTTGGAGTTCTTGAAATTTGCAGCTTTGCATGGCATGGCTTCTACCCATTTTGAGACATAGTCAACTGCCACTAAAATATACTCATAGTTGCCTGACTTTAGAAATGGTCCCATGTAGTCAATTCCCCAGACATCAAATAGCTCAATCTAGAGATTGTTGGTGAGTGGCATGGCATCTCTCGAGTTGATATTGCCGTGCCTCTGACATGCTCCACATCTTCGGATAAAGTTTCTAGGGTCTTCGTACATGGTTGGCCAAAAGAATCCACTTTGCCAAATCTTTGCATGAGTTCAGAATGCTCTATAATGACCTCTATATGGTGATGAGTGACATCTTTCAATAATCCGTAGTCCTTCCTCAGTGGGTACACATCTTCGGAGTAATCCATCAGAACACACTCAAAAGAGGTAAGGATCATCCCATATGTGTAGACGGTTTTCATAGATAAGCTTTCTCCTGTTCGCCCCTGGTGGCACATATCCTGCAACCATAAAATTGATAATATTCGCGTACCAGGGATCCGATCTAGAGATAGCGTAGAGTGTGTCATCTCGAAGGGAGTCATTGATTGGTAGTTCCTGCATATTCCTGAACTGCATTCTAGACAAGTGATCGGCAACAGGGTTTTCTACTTCTCTTTTATCTTTTATTTCTAAGTCAAATTCTTGGAGTAGCAAAATCCATGTTATGAGTCGTGGTTTAGCATCTTTCTTAGTGAGCAGGTATTTAAGCGCAGCATGATCAGTATAAACAATTACCTTTGCTCCCACTAAGTAAGATCTAAATTTATCTATAGCAAAAACAACAGCCAGAAGCTCTTTTTCAGTAGTTGCATAATTAAGTTGAGGTCCTGTCAAAGTTTTACTAGCATATGCAATTGCGTGATGCTTCTTGTCTTTAGTTTGTCCCAAAACTGCCCCCACAGCATAATCACTTGCATCACACATCAATTCAAAAGGCAGCGACCAATCAGGGGGTTGGATGATTGGTGCAGAGATGAGCGCTTTCTTAAGAGTTTCAAAAGCTTTTAAACATGCGTCATCAAATTCAAAGGGAGCATCCTTAGCTAGCAGGTTTGTTAGAGGTCTAGCAATGTATGAAAAGTTATGTATGAACCGTTGATAAAAATCTACATGGCCTAAGAAGCTTCGAATTCCTTTAACATTAATGGGAGGAGGTAGTTGTTCAATCACTTCAATTTTAGCTCTGTCTACCTCTATCCCTCTTTCGGACACTAAATGTCCAAGCACTATTCCTTCTCTAACCATGAAATGACATTTTTCCTAATTAAGGACTAAGTGCTTTTCCTCACATCTTTGCAAAACCTTATCTAAGTTTGCAAGGCATTTATCAAAAGTTTTTCCATATACAGAAAAGTCATCCATGAAAACTTCCATTATCACTTCAATCATCTCAGAAAATATAGACATCATGCATCTTTGAAATGAAGCTGGAGCATTACATAGTCCAAAAGACATTCTACGGTAGGCATAAGTTCCGTATGGACATGTAAAGGTGGTTTTGCTTTGGTCATTTGGATGGATCGGTATTTGATGATATCCCGAATACCCATCAAGAAAACAAAAGAAAGAATGATTTGCCAACCTCTCCAACATCTCATCAATGAAGGGAAGTGGAAAATGATCTTTCTTTGTTGCCTTGTTAAGCTTTCGGTAATCAATACACATCCGCCATCCAGTGACGGTTCTTTGTGGGATTAATTCATTCTTATCATTTTGAACAACTGTCATGCCTCCCTTTTTAGGCACAACTTGCACAGGGCTTACCCACTCACTGTATGGCACAGGATATATGATCCCAGCATGTAACAGTTTCAAAACCTTTTTCTTAACAACCTCTCTCATCGCATTATTCAACCTACGTTGTGGTTCTCTAGAAGGTGTTATCTCAGGGTCTGTAGGAATACGATGGGTGCAAAGAACAGGACTGATTCCTTTGAGATCTTGGAGTGAATAGCCAAAAGCAGATCTATGCTTTTCTAAGACCATAATCAATCGAAAGGTTTCCTCCTCGGAGAGTTTATCACTTATTATCACAGGGGATTCTCGATCAATATTTAGGAAAGCATATTTAAGACCAGAAGGCAGGGGTTTGAGTTCTATGGGAGGCTTAGGTGGTTCATCAGACTCATCTAAAGGGTCGGGTTCTAGCGTACTATCTCCTTCCTCATCTAGTGGTTCGGAATCATCTCTGAAATCTGGCTCGAAAGAAGATTCAAAGGTTGTCTCTAAGACTTCTTCCATAGGATCAGGCTCAGAAAGTGACTCAGCCTCATTATTGAGAGCACGAGTTATGGATATGGGCAAATTAAAGTTCTTCCCGAGGTTGATGTTTAGATTCTCTTTTTGTCCTTCTTGCAAAAGTCTCTCTATAGGCTGTCCAATCAATACGTCGAACTCTATGACATCAAAGATATAGAAGCTCAAATGAACTCTTATCCCTTTGACATGAATAGGTAAGACATAGAGGATTCCCAAACTTAGGAGAACATGGCCTAAAGGACTTTTCAAAAACTTTGTTGTTGGAGTTAAGAGTATGTCTTTTAAAAGAGTTTGAGCATATGTTGTAGATATGATGTTAACTCCCACAACAGGATTGTATAATGCTTTGAAAGAACCCTTGTGGATTTGGCAAGGTATGGTAGTTGAAGTGAGATCAACTTGGATGGCATCAGAGGAAAGCTCTGATTCTTCCAACCAATCATTGCTTATAATCGACACAAGCTCTTTAGCATTTTGCTTGAGGAAAGCCTCATCAGAAGGATCTAAGATTTCTTCACTAGGTGATGACTTCTTAGGCTTCTGTGGTCTCCTAATGGTGTAGTAATTCAAGGTGTTTCCATAATCAGTGAATATATCATCCTCGATCTCGAGCATGAAGTCTGGAAGTGGAATTTCTTCCTCCTCCTATGGTTCAGGCTCGTTGATAGTTGTAGGTTGGGATGTGGTAGGTATGGATTCCTGATCAACTATCAAATCTTCTTCTTCTACTGGCTTCTTTAAAGGTGTTTTATTTTTGTGGATCTTTGTAAGGATGTTTCTTGCAACATCGAAAGTGATATGCAAGAATGATCCTCCAGAAGTAAGGTTGAGGAATTTAGAAGTTTTCTATTCAGACCCTTATAGAAATGTTGAAGTAGAATGATGTCTGGTATGGATAGACTAGGTCCAGAATGAGTAAGATAGTTAAAGCGTTCCCAGGTTTCAGTTAAAGTCTCCTTCTTCCCTTGTCTAAAGGATAGAATTTCTAAACGAAGGTCTACTACCTTAGAGATAGGATAGTATTGGAGGCAGAATTCAGCACACAATGCTCTCCAGTCACCTTTAACACTCTCAACGTGGAGATCATACCAATGTCTAGATTCTCCAGTCAAAGAGAAAGGAAAAAAGCTTCCATCGGATAGTCTCATCGGACATATCCTTAATGCGCAAGCACGCACAGGTTTGTTCGAATTCATTGAGGTGAGAATAAGGGCTAGCATTATCTTCTCTTGAGAAAGATTGGTTTCTAACCATGTCTATTAAACACGGCCGTAGCTTATAGTCAGAGGCTAAGATAGGCTTTGAGGATGGCTCTGGCTCTAAGCGTAGGCTCATGAAGTTATATTTATAGATAGGTGTAGAATTAAGTTGATCCATTAAAGGATAGAAAAGGTAAGAATGATGGAAAAGGTAAAGATAGTATACAAATAAAAGATAAGATTATGATACAGGTTAAGATAAGTTCAGAGTGATCTCAGCGACGTCTTCCCCGGCAACGGCGCCAGAAATGCTTGTTGGTATCTGTTAATGCCTACTGAATAATTCTGGAAGTGCACGGATACGTTGTAGCACTTCACCGGATAAGTATACCCAGTTTTAATATCGAACCCAAAGGAAAATGTGTGAGGGTCTTCTAAACTACACTTAACCGCCTGAGTAGCAAACAAGGCTATACAAGGTAGGGATATAGAGGGGACAACTAAGACCTCTAGTTTAGGCTCAAGCAAGTTATGATTAGGATGCTTTACTAGGGAATTGGATAGAGGAGCACAGGCAAAACTGTAACCTGACTACCAATTATTCTCCTGCTTGGCCTATCGACGGGATAGTGGAATATATAAGATTCAACGGAGCTATAAAGTCACCTCCGCGAGCTACCACCAAATCCGGACGATAAGGTACATCTACAAGTAACAAAGTCTAAGCACCACGCTTACACTACGAATACTACTCTAACCTAAGAGCTACAAGGATTAAAGTACTCAAAAGAGTCACAAACCAGTAAAACAAGATAAACAATGTTACTTACTTGAACTCAGAAGTCGATTCTGAAGTAATCTCACCGACAGACCGATACTCCTCCAAAACTCTCTTTTACTCTATCTCTCTATCTCTGAAGAACTAGCTTCTAGAGGTATAGAACTAGCTCTCTCTTGGAATGCTAACTCAAGAGGTCATCCATTCAAGGGACACCTCCAAGAATCCTAATTAGGGTTTCTCGCTAAAGCTCTTCTCTTCTGAATGGATCCTCCTCCCTGGGGGGTTGCCTCTCCTTTTATAGCCCTGACAAATCAACATGAGCCCCTGGATCAAACCGACATTGGCGGACGGTGGAGATCAATCCTCAAAGGTGGTGGAGTAAACCGGGCGAACCGGGCCGCGAGTGGGGCCCACCCCAGACCGGCCGGTCCAGGGCCAGACCGGCCGGTTTGGCCTGGCTTCCGCTGGTCCTTCGCTTCGGTCTCATGTCTTCTCATTTCTTCTGGAATGTTCCTGTGTCACCGTGGCGTCCAATCTTGCATTCTATGTTGCAGTGTAGCTCAAAAGTGTATTATTTCTAGTGTTTACCTGCAAAACCATTGATTCATCAAAACTCATGGAAATTCGTTAGTCAAAGCCCTACTTCTAGGTAGATGAATTGCTTTTATGTCACTTTAGAAGGTTAGTTGACGGTTGAATTTGAACGTTAAGGACCGTCAACAGGCACTTGATTAAAAAAATATGACAAATCTCTCTTAGGGTCACAAAGGTTGACAGAACTCAATGCAAACAAGTAGAGTATGTAGAAAGTTGATCTATCCTATATATGGCTTTGGTAGGACATTGCTTTTGCTATAAAGGAGAAGTGTAGCTATCCTTTTTACTTTTTGAAATAAAATTTCTCCAGAGACAGAACATTAAGAATTGAAATCTTATTATCCTACTATATCATGCTCCTCAACAACTTAAGCAATCATGGGGTCCCTAAAATAAGTTTCCAACAAAGATCATGACCTCTAGAAAAAGAATTATGTGAATTTATTCTGAAGTCATGAATTAACAAAATTTTTTTCATCTCTTTAAAAGTGATTTTTGTGATTTTTAATTCGAATCAACAACAAAGTTAAACATATGTATTTAAATAGTATTGGGCTCAAACCTGACCGTGGACGAAACGAGAAGGGGGAGGAGAAGGTGGTGGGCCGGCCAACCCATGGAGGGAGGCCGAGCGGCACCCCTTGGTGTCCCCTTGGGGCCCACTTCGCCGTGCGTGGTCCTGAGTTGATTTTGTTCCGAATCGTGAATTTTTCTCGAGTGAATTGATTTTCGTGATTCCGGTGTGTCTCCCCCACACTGGTTCTTCCTATGACCTTTTCTGCAAGACCTGTGGAGACAAACACATCCCAAAAATAGAAAGATAGAGTAGATAATAACAACTAAAACATTAATAAGAATAACGCACTTTATTCATTATGATATATTAACCAATGCTTTAACAACTAAGCTATGATAACTGCCCCAAATAGGGCGATCAACCTAACTTTTAACCTAACTCTGGAAACTTACTTCTTTAACCTAATGTTGGTATAAATTAACTGCACTCTATTAAATAAGATCTAAGTAAGATTATCCGCAAGCGCACAAATATCATACCGATGTCACATTTCACCTAGAGGTTTTAAATATCGTATCCACATGGAACAGTTGTGATGATGACAAAGTCTATAAACTTAACCCAACAATTAGGCAAGATAATATCAAGAAAGAGGAAATAGCTAATGACTTCTAGTTCCGACAACCGGTAAGCTTTGAATAATACTGTTCTAACTGGACAAGTAACCTAAATAAGAGCAGAAATCAGAGTTCTCTCCTACCAAGAACTTTTGAGCATATTGATCCTATCAACGGGAAGTGGACTACAGAGGATTCAACGAAGCTATAAAGTCAACTTCGCGAGCTACAACTATCCGGCCGATCAGGGGACATTCACAAGTAAACCTAGCCTAGGCACCACGCCTACACTATGAAATACATCTTTAATTTACAGGGTCCTATAGATCAAAGTACTCAATATGAGTTGTAAACTTAAGAACAAATAAGAACAATTGCTTACTTGAATCAGAATGTTGAATACAAAAGTACCTCGAACGCAGCTCCGGGGCGAGGGAGCTGAATCCGAAGAATACAGCCCACGAAGAAGCACCGACGACAGGCGGAACTCCTCCGAGAATCTCTACTCCTCTACTCTATCTCTCTACCCTCTAAACAAGACTAGATCTAGATGAACTAGTCTCTCCTAATCTAGATGAACAACTAGATGAACTAGAACTAGGGACCCTAACCCTAATTTATGTAGAGAATATGAAGCACGGGGTGAAGCACCCCGATCTTTCGGTGTAGAATGCCTCGATTTGGTGGAAGTAGACCTTCCGGGGCGTCATTATAACTAGGCTAAGGTGGAGTAGAGGGCAACAAGGAACTCCTAATATCACTTTCGAAGGTGGAGTTCATTACATCCAGCCCAGGTTGGGGTTGGATGAAAAACAAAACTCAAGTTGTAAACGATCCTAAATAAAGGGGCGGCGGCATTCCCCCAAAGAATCCTGCAATCTTAGCACCGACTTTGGGCCTTCGAAAGCATGATGAAGTTTAATTCTCTCTTGCACGGGCCCGCAGTGATTGGCCCAATCGATCAACCGGGCGCCTAGGAGCAAGGCGCCACTAGGGCCTCTTGTCCTGCATCCTCCCCTTCAATCTTAGCACCACAACTCCTCATCTTCCCGCATACCAAATCCTTCTCGTGGAAAAAGGCCCAATCAAGGATATAAGCCTTAAAAAAGACTAGTCATCAATTTAGAACGACGATAGGGAAAAATGATCCTTTCTCAAATGGGTGGCTTGTTTTCTCCCTTTTAAGGTATTTAGCTTCCTCCTCCCAAAGCTAAGCAAGGTGGGATTATTTAGAGGCATCCTCACAAGCGCAAACAAATCAATAGGCCGGAATATAACCATAAACAATTGGGCCACTTGGCCCATTTATAAGTTGAGGCAAGCAATCTTCCCAACGCGTAAAACAGCCCTAAGCATGGTTGACAAAGTTCGGTCCATAGTGGAGGATGTCCTCATCATTTTATTCCACAATGATCCCCATTAAATAAGGGTCCATGCAAACGAATAATCTCGCGAAAGAACAATTCAGCAAATGATGCATCATCGGACAAGGTATGAAATGAGCCATTTTGGAGAAACGGGTTGGATGAAAAGTCCATAGAAATATCAAGCCAAGGGGAAGTCCAAAGGCATTCCCCATGGTTGTTCAATCGTGACTTAGCTTTCGGCAATCTTAGCACCGAACAAAAGGCAACATCAACATTACGACGGCCAAAAGAAGTGGGCAGCCAGACCTCACGCGGCCGCCGGCTACAACTTGGCCCATTTTTTGTTGGGCTCTTGTTGTCCTCATCATTCCCATCCCCCTTAAACAAGGGCACCGCCAAATGATGCATCCGGCCCAAGTGAGGTTGGATGAAAAGCCCGACTTCCGATCCTGAGGCCCAAAATTACGCCCCAAAAGACTAGTCCTCTTGTTGGGGAAAGCACCACACTTCACTTCCTCTTCCGCAAAAGGCCCAATCGCCCCTAAAAGACTAGTGGCTCTCCCTTTTTAAGGTGGCCTCCTCCTCCCAAGCTAAGCAAGGTGGGATTATTTGGAGGCTCACACGGTCGCCGCCCGACTACAACCGGGCCACTTGGCCCATTGTTGCGTCTTTGCCGCGGGGTCCACTGATACCAAATGATGCATCCGTGGGGTTGGAGGATGTCCTCATCCGGAACCACCAGCATCATCATCCGATCCGCGTCCTCATGTTATGTGCAATCTTAGCACCGCGTCGGATCAAACCGACCTTGGATCGTCTTATGGGATGCTTGACTTTTAGGTGCCAAGGAAGGTGGGATTATTTAGAAGACTCACGACGGTCAGCCTCGAGCGCCAAACCCTTGGCCTATTGTTGCGTTTGCCAATGGGTAATAGTGGAGGATGTCCTCATCGGGAACCACCACATCATCGATCCGGGGGCACCGCAAACCGACCCCGTAGGGATGCTTTACTTGGTGCCAAGGAAGCGGGGAGGAAGACTCCGTCCCGCCTGGGCGCCGACCGCCGCCGGGGTGGCCTCTAGATCCTTCCATCCTTCCATAAGTTGATTACGAGGATTTCCGTCGGCATTAAGTTTTATGATAATTATGCACTCTAATCCCTCTTTAATGCTTTTCTAGAATACTCCCTGGAAAATACAGAATATGCAAAACTCGTGGAAATTGTTAGATAAAACTCTAGACTAGTGTATATTCATGTACCTTTTCATGTCTAAAGTTATAATAAAAGTTGACGTTATCCACCGTCAACAACTCCCTCAAGCTTACCTTTTGCCAGTCCCTTGGCAAACAACCTAAGCCTAATTATTAATATATTCGGATCAGGAGTTGCTGCAATGCTTTTATTCCTTTTAAGTACACTTGCTTTCAAACAGAAATTTTCCTCTAGTTTAGACAACAACTGCTCTAACCTTCAAACTTACCCATTTTACCTTTACTATAGGGCTTTACAACTCTTGTATAAGTCTTGAGCAATTGAAAGACAGAACAATCAAGTCAAGCACCATGTCTCAAATTCTTCACAGTACCAATTTTCTGGAGTTTTGTAAGTTTTCGAAATAAAACTCAGAGCTTAATTGTATGACACCCTCAAGTCTCTTAATATATGTAGTATTTATGGATCTCACTGAGGCATTAATGATGTCATGCCTTTCTACAACTAAGGATCATAGTGGAGCTTATAGGAGTGGCAATAACAAGGATGAACATACTTACGATTCATATGTTGTAAAGTCAAACAATGGATCCACAGAGAATCGAGGCATATAATCAAATCAAGATGTGCATGTGTATGGAATATGGTGGATAGGTGTATATATGGTGGCTAATCCTGATTCTACTTTTGCTCTTTGAAAATAACTCTCTCCTTTAAAACTTAGAACTTTTCGCAGAAAAACATGGGCTATCTTTATTCCTTTTTTTTTAATCTGGGAGGCGGGCATCTATATACCCATTGTTTTAATTGCTGGGACACTTGTCCATCTTTTACTCCCTTTTTTCTTTCTCTTTTTTTAATACTTTTGCATAGCCACATGCATCCTCTGAATATATAAATAATTGGAGAGATAATGATAAGAACTTAGAGCAATTAAATGGGGGTTGTCCTATAGGGTATATTTTTAGGGTGTTTTACTCCCAATGTAGGAGAAAAATATTTTTAAGGTGGATTTAAATGAAAGTGGACAATAACTGCACTTATATCCTAGAGTAGGAGTAATGCATATGTGGGTGGAGTGTGCAAGTGATCTTAATTTTAAAAGCATGACAAGGCTCTCATAAGGTATACAACAAAGGTTCACTAAACTCAATGCAAAGCAAGCAGTATGAATACGCAAAGGTTTTCCTAACTCTAAATGTATCATATATGGCTTTGGTAGAAATTCAAACTTTGTCATACAAGAGCTCATCATGTAAGATTTTGGGTTTTCAAAATAAATCTCTAGAACTTGGTAATGCTAGGAATAAGACAAATAGTAGCTTAGACCTTTATGTATCATATCAATCAATTACCTAGAGTTAGCTCAAGCATATGCCTTCACAAGTTTTAGGTTCAGAGTAAATTTTTATATCAAAGTAGTCATGTCCAAACCTCAGGAGAATTCATGGTTAAAAACTAGGCACTTGAAAGGAATTATGGTAGAGCAACTGTTGACATTTACTACCGTCATTACTAAAAAGCAGAGATAAATCCTACCCCTAGCAACAACGCTAGAAATGCTTGGTATATAATTAACTTGTCATTAGCAACTAGCCACTCATTTATTACTAACATTCCTAAGCATGAATTAAGTTGTCATCCTCAATTATAATGCTAAGGAATAACTATAGATTTACATGTATTCAATATGACTAGGTAGAAATAAAAGATATGAATATAATATGAATGTGAACTAAAATAGGTTCTGCAAGCGGACAGATAATTATACCGTTGTAGCATTTTACCTAGAGAGTTCTACCAGGTTGTCGATTTATATTTATACCACTGGGAAGGTCTATATGTAGGACTTATAACTATAACTTACACTATTAATGTGAAAGATAAACCATAACTAGAATCCTACTCATAACAGGGATAAGTCACATGATAAAAGATATATAATAGATAATAATGATCAGTCATCATAAATAGATAAACATCAGAGCTCTTCTAGTCATAGTAATAGCTAGCCAATGGATAAACTCAGGAATAAATACTAAGGTAATTCAATAACTACGTCAATGAATAACTCTAATTAGTGCAATTACATCTAGCAATCATTGTTAATTTAATCCTACATCATAATCACATGTAAAGAGGCATCAACTAATGAAGGTATTAAGACACAAGAGTCACCTCCTTCGCGACCGTGCCCATTCTAGTCCTACGTACGGAGGGTGGACTATAGAGGAACCAACGCAGCTGTCACCTACGCGGACTACCACACGTCCCGGCACGTCAGGGTGCACTCGTAGATAAACAAGATATCTAGACACCACGTCTACATATTGTCTACCATCTATCTATCCGGCCGCTTGGGTAAACGCTATATGAGCAATTACATGAATTCAATAAGATCAAACCAACTATCCTAGACATATAATCAAAGTAGACAATGACTATTGCAATTAAGAATATATAAGAGATTAAGAACAATGTTGCCTGAATAATATTGAATACAATAAGAGCAAAGTACTAGAACTATACCGAACTCCGCGCTCCGCATGCACGCCGGGGGCTCCGGATCCCGTGAAAGAACTAGAACTCTTCTACTTCTAATCTAACTAGGCTAAAGCTATGAACTAGAGAGGCTCGATGAACTAGAGAAGGCTCTTGATGGATTGATCTCCAAATGACTTGATGCCTCCGGGGGGGGGGGTCTCGCCCCTTTATTTATAGCCCGGTGGGATCGACGTG
This sequence comes from Chrysopogon serrulatus, assembly GCA_015844335.1. Taxonomy (NCBI): domain Eukaryota; kingdom Viridiplantae; phylum Streptophyta; class Magnoliopsida; order Poales; family Poaceae; genus Chrysopogon; species Chrysopogon serrulatus. The sequence continues at coordinate 103,709 of JADLZL010003334.1, read as the reverse complement.
CGCCGCAGGATCAAACCGACGTAACCAATGGCCGAGATGCATCAGGAGAGATGGTAGAGGAAGCTTCCAGAAGAGGGGGCCGAAACCCTAGAGGGGGGCGCCGGGCGGCCCCAAGGTGGGGCCGGCCGGCCCCACTTTTCCTCCTCTGCGGGCCCCGTTGCTTCGGGTGTCTTCTAGATGCTTCCTGAGCCCAATGACGGTGTTTTGACTTCGCGGTTACGTTTCGTGATAATTATGCACTCTAATCCCTCTTTTTCAACTTTTTCGGAAAAATCCCTAGAAAATATAGAACATGCAAAACTCGTAGAAATTGTTAGTTAAAACCCTAGACTAGTGTGTAATCATGTATCCTCTTGTGTCTAAAGTTCTAATAAAAGTTGACGTTAGCCACCGTCAACAATTCCCCCAAGCTTACCTTTTGCCAGTCCCTTGGCAAACAAACTAAGCCTAAGTACTGATATATTTAGATCAGGAGTTGCTACAATGCTTTCATTCCTCAAAGGTACACAAGCTTTTAAACATAGATTCTCCTCCGAATTAGACAGTAACTATTCTAATATTCAAACTTACCCATTTTACCTTTAACTATAGGGCTTTACAGCTTTTTGCATAAGTCTTGAGCAATTGAAAGACAGAACAATCAGGTCAAACACTATGTCTCAAATTCTTCACCGTACCAATATTCTAGAGTTTCTATAAGTTTTCGCAATAAAACTCAGAGCTAATTGTATGACACCCTCAAGTCTCTTTATATGTGGTATTTTTGGATCTTACTGAGGCATGTTGTCATGTCCTCCTATAACTAATGATTATAGTGGAGCTTATAGGAGCGGCAATAACAAGGATAGGCATACTTGCAATTCATATATTGTAAAGCCAAACAATGGATCCACAGAGAGTCAAGGCATACAATCAAATCAAGATGTGCATGTGTATGGAATATGGTGGATAGGTGTATATAAGGTATTTAGTGGCTAATTCTAATTCTACTTTTGATCCTTGAGGATAGATCTCTCTTTTAATCTTAGAACTTTTCGCGGGAAAAACATGGGTTATCTTTATTCATTTTCTTTTCTCTCTTCTCTTTTTCTCTCTTCTCTCTTTTTTTTCAGGGAGGCGGGCATCTAAGTACCCATTGTTTTAATTGCTAGAACATTTGTCCTTCTTTTATTCCTTTTTTTTCAATAACTTTCCTTTTTTTTGTATAGCCACATGCATCCTTTGAATACAATATGATAATTGGAGAGATAGCAATAAGTACTAAGAGCAATTAAATAAAGGCTGTCCTATGGGTTTATATATATCTTTGGGTGTTTGACTCCCAGTGTAGGAGAAAAAAAATAATTTTTAGGTGGATCTAGATGGAAGTGGAAAATGGTTGCACTTACTCCTAGAGTAGGAGTAATGTATATGTGAGTGGAGTGTGCATGTGATCTTGATTTTAAAAGCATGACAAGACTCTCATAAGGTATACGACAAAGGTTGACTGAACTCAATGCAAAACAAGCAGCTTGAATGAGCAAAAGTTTTCTTAATCTAAATGTATAGCATATATGGCTTTGGTAGGAATTCATACTTTGTCATACAAGAGCTCATCATGTAAGATTTTATATTTTCAAAATAAATCTCCAGAACTTAGTATCGCTAGGAATAAGATAAATAACAGCTTAACTTTCATGAATCATATCAATCAATCACCTAGACTTAGCTTAAGCATATGCCTCCACAAGTTTTGGGCTCGAGTAAATTCTTATATCAAAACAGTTATGTCCAAAACTTGGTAGAACTTAAGGTTGAAAACTAGGCACTTGAAAAAAATTATAGTAAAGCAACTATTCATCATCTCCAAGATAAAATTTTAATGTTCATCAGTTTTTAATTAACTCTAACCTAGACTGACTCTAAACACACTCTAATATAATTAATACTGACTAAGACTTCTTTTTATTGGTTTTCAGATTTTATTTAACTAAAGACTCATAAAAGACTTGATAGACGTGGACCTTCATGTGCCCACATGTTTTTGGTATTTTATGAATATATATAACAAGTAAATTTAATAATCGCCTAGGTGTAGTCACCTGATAACTAGGGGATGCTCCTCCCCCAAGCTAGATGGTTGCAATACTTGGTGTAGATGTCCTTTAGAGTGAGCTAACTAGTAGCGGACCTGATGGGTGCCACTGATAGACTCTCTCCTTGCTATGATGTTATTCCTGCATAAATACTCTCCACAAAGAGAAACCAAAACTCGAGGCTCAAATTTGTTAATGGGTTAGCGGTCAGCCAAAGAGTAATTGATCACCTTTATGAGCTAGCTTTAATGTTGTCTAATTTAAACAGGATTTCACTTTTCTCTTATTTTTTTGAATTTTCTATTTATGATGCAGGAATTTAAATATGAATGCTATATTTTTATCATTTTTATTTTATGCCACCATAGCGGATGTTCCTTCGGAAAATACCATAGGGTATCTACATGGGGCTTTGTGATGCCATGAGTAATGCAGTAAATATTTTTGTTGTTTTTATATCTTTTAGTGTGTAAACAAAATTATGCTACTAAATAAATTGCAAATGCATTAAATGAGATAACTACCATTCTAACCTTATGGCTAGGGTACGGAATTTAAAGTCTACCGACAGGACTTAAATAGAGGAGAACACTTACTCGGTGGGTTCATCGTGCGAGGTAACCTCGGTCAACTCCCCGTTTAGTGGTGATGCCGCACTTGCCTCCTTCCATCTCGTTTACGTCTCTTTTTTGCTTCTCTCTTTTTCGGCTCTAGCTCTTCAGTTTTATTGTCTTTCTCCCACGCTTCTAACCGTGTCTGATAACTAGGGGATACTCTCCCCAAGCTAGATGTTTGCTTATGGTTGATCGTTGAAGCTGAGTGGTCCTCACAGGAGGAGCTCATGCTTATAAGAGCAAGTGTTGCTGGAATACTTCAATCTCATCACCCAAGAAGTTACTTCCTTCACACAGGGGTTAGCTGTATGTCGAAAAAGTGTACTTCAAGTGATGAAGATGAAGATTCCTAGGTAAGCTGGCTCTTGGAGTCATCCTGCAGAAAGCTCTCACAAAACACCAAAACTTGTGGAACGGTATTAGGATAAAACATTAATGATTAGCCGTTTTTAGAGAATTGGTTGTTGTGGAGGTTTTAAAGTATTTTTATGATAGCAGTATTGCAGCAGGATGCTCAATTAATATTTTTGGATTTTATGGGTTTATATGCATAAAGTGCAAATGTATGATATATATTTTTATTCTATAGGCCACCACAGTGAGAACTCCTACAGCTTTTACACTACAAGGGTTTTACATGGGGCTTAAAAAAATTTTAAGATGCATGAATGTAGCCTAATGCAAGACTATTTATTTTCTTTTGTTATTTCTGTGTATTGCTAATATAGAAAAGTAATCATGCTTAAAGAGAGAATAAATCATACGATGCAAGAAAGTAAGTATAGATAACTACCGATGTTACCTCACGGTGAGGGTTTGATGTTTATAGTCCTTCGAACTAGACTTCTCCTTGCAGTGGTTCATTGAGTACTTTGAGTTGCTCTTGACGGTAAGGATTATGGTGGTGCCTCTACTAGTGGCTCCCAATGGCGGTGCCACCTTCTTTCTCTCTGTTGTAGGCGTCTCAAAGCCAATCTTATGTGTATCATTATTACTAGTTGAGAACTTTTACTTGTAGAATTTGGGGGATTGTCTCCCCACACTTTAATTGAAGTATGTTCTGCCCATAAAGACAAGGTAGAGATCAAGTGCATGGGTCTCTGGCTGGTGGAAAAACACCAACGTAACCAAAATTTATTCATCCTCTTACCTTGGGCACAATAAGATTGATATTATTCATATTGTTCATTCATATCACGGGTGAGAGGACTAGAAGTATAAATATGACATTTAAACTTGTGAGATAAAGAGTAAAGCTACTTAACCACTAGAAAGACTGTTCATCTTTATAATGTATCAAGAATAATAGACGAAGTATTTATAGCTTACTTGGTTAAGACTGAAATTAAGAGAATGGTGCTATGAATAAACTTAGAGAACAAATCATGTTAAGTTTAATCAGGTTGATCAAATTAAGTTGTAACTATAACATGGTTGTATTTTTATTTATTGCGTACCAAGATCAAGAGGAAATTAATGACCACTTATCTTAAGATGTTACCTCCATTATTAGAGCATGATGAAGGGTAAATGAAGTTCAATGGTCTTCTTCTTTTTTTCTCCTTTCTTGTACCATGGGTTATTCATTAGCATCTTATCTCGTATGTTGTACTCCTTTCTCACTCTTCGGACACCTTCTCGCTTCTCTCATTATGTCTTTTCTGCAAGGGGTTAGTGGAGAACACATACCTAAAGAAATATACTATTTATCAAAGTATGGATAGTGTTTGTCTCAGAGTTAAAGATTAATTTCTAGCTCGTGCTTTCAATGATTCATCACTATTTCAAAACCTCTCTTTTTTTTTTCATCAATGTTAAAGCAAGGATATTATTTTGAAGCATACCCTTAACCTTGAATTGATTCTACGAATAATCTCCTGATATGATTTAAACACATTTTTTTATAGGAGGGGTTAGTCTATATGTACAACTAAATTCTTATATAAGTATGCTTGATTTTCATAATGTTTAAATAATGTTCTAAAGCATACTTATATTAGAATAAGGAAGTTTGCAAGACTAAAGGTATTTATTCACATAGAACCAAGAATATGTATGGTGAATCATAGGAGTATTTTATTATATATATATATATATTAGAAAGTTATGTTTGAGCATGGCATAGGGTAGAAATGACCAAGACAAATTAGCAACATGGTATGAGATGTTAATTGTAGTTACATGTTGCATGAGGCTTGGACAAACGTATTCTCATATCTTCATCTTTCTAAGTAAGTGATGACGAACTTACTTGGAGGAGGAGGATTCGGGTTCATCTGTTGGTGAGAGCTTATGGTCTTGCTGAGCAAAGCCTTTCTTTTATTCTTCGTCTTTTCACCATTCAATGAAACTATGGAAGATTACATGCTCTTCACTCATCAACATTTTTCCCGATTAATTTATGGTTGATGAGCTGGGGTCTATTGGAGATGCGATAATGCTCACTTGACAACTTCTTCTCCAATAGATTAAGGTTGTTCTTTCCTGCAAAATGTTAATGGACACATACCCAAGGGAATAGCAAGATTGAAATACAGGTTTTGTTGTGCATGTGCATACTTTTTTTTTTGATTTTTTTTCTATGCTAATTAGGATGATATATGATTCAAGATTATTTAGCATAAACTGTGTCTATCGTGCTTTATGTTGTTGTTGCAATCTAGCATGGTTCAAGGCAAAGATGACTTGCAACAAAGATAAATGAATAAACGTTAATAGTTCTTTGTGCAGAGTTATTACCCACCTTGATTCATCTCATATGTGAATTCCTTTCTTGACTTACCCAGATTGAATTTGAGAATTCTCCTATAGGGGTTAATTTAACAAAATAACTAGTATCTACTAAAGTGTACTATCAGCTCAAGAATCAACATAGACTCATATCCAATTTTATTCAGGAAAGGATTTTAACCTAAGCACCTTGCTCAATTTAAAAACCTTTTAGAAGTAAGATCAAAACACCTTATGATGATATGAACCCGTTAGGGTTTTTGCCCGATCTTTCGATGAGAGGCGTGGGATAACTCGATTGGTGAATGGAGATGACGTTCACGGCTCGACTACAACCTTCCAAGACTGCGCCTTAGCAACCGATACACCACCCCAATGGTCATCCACGATCTTGTGGAGCGCAACCCGGCCACTAGGGCACTCGTCCCGCAAGCAATCGAAGAACCAGCAAGAACAAGTAGAACAAGCACTGAATTACTAGATATAAATGAAGGTTTCAAACTCAATCTCCAATGAAGTGGGGTTCAAAGACAAGAAGATCAGGCGGCATCCAAAGACGACGCTTACAAGCAAGTAGCGAAGGCTAAACTTGATCTAAACAAAACCCAATCTGTTTGTGGCGGCTATGGGGGGTATATGAGAGGGTAGAGGACGTCCTTGACCTGGTATAGGTCGTCCCACAGCCCTAGGGCGCGTCCCTATTGGGCCCCACTTGATACACGGCCCATCGGGCAACAATCGTGACACAAAGCACCACGACAGGAAAAGGTCTCTGTATTAAATCGATGATTCCGGCCGCCTCGGAGAAGATATGGACATGATTCTAGATCCATATGAAAGTAGACTTTATAAGCTTTCCATGAAGTACTAGAACATCCCAATCGGAGTCCATATGAAGTCGTGGTGGCCCGTGCAAGTTGGAGTTGTTCTCAGGTCCGAATCCAATTCCAAAACGTGTTGGATTTGGACTCTTTCTTTCCTTGGGCCAAAAGTGACGTGGTGGCCTGGTTGAGGACGTTAGGAATACATGGATTTGGTCCCCAATCAACTTCATGAACCATCCATGCTTCCCCGGATGCGATCCACACTTCTCTTGATCCATGTAAGTACTTCCGAAAATAAAAAAATGTAGACATTTTCCGGTGCAAAGAACAATTCATCAAATATATAGAATGTAAACCTAACATGGATTAACTTCACCTTTGGTTTAGAAGTGGTTAACTTGATCATATCTGAGCCGGTCATGTCCTCATCATTCTTCCCTTCTTGACAGCAAACCGTCCTCGGTTTGAGCTTAGGTACTAGAATGTAAACCTAATATGTTGTATATTGCAGCAAACAGTGCTCCCCTTCTTGTGATTTATCATGTTTCTTTGCAACCAAACTAGAGGAACTAGACATAATATGATTACAACTATTGCAGCCTTGTAGTTCATCGGATGTTTCCACAATAAAAAGGACACTTAATATTTGAACAGATATAAACTCGATGGATCATATACTCTCCTTCAAAATTGTATTTGCCAACAACATGAAAACTAACATTAGAAGAACATGGCAATTCAGACCTAGCAAAGAAATATTTATCTAAACAACTCAGCTCACATGGTTCATTGAACTCAATATATCCCAATGTGTGTAAAGATAATAGTGACCGAGCTTCGTCATTTTTAATAACAATATGAACAACATGGTTAAATTCAGCACTCATTGGTTTAGAAGTTTCAGATTTATTCGTTAATTGTGTTGCAAAAACAAGTGCATCATCACACAAGTCCTCTTTATCACAAGGAACAACTAGTAATTCATGTTTTGACAAACATATTAAATCAGCGAGTAGGTTCCACTATTTGTTGCTCTTGGTCAACATGCAAATTGTACAAAATTTCAACGTTATGGTTCACATCATTCATGCAAGTACTCGCAGATAAAAGAATATCCTTTTCAGCACTAAGAGCAAGCCAAAACAATGAACCAATATTGTTGTATGATTTGCTAATTAACAAGGTTTGAATTTTAGTATTAAGCCCTTTCATGAACCTACTCATAACATCTTCCTTGCATTCATCTAATCCACCAAACATGACACAAATCTTAAAGGTATGATAGTATTCATTGACAGTCCTACTACCTTGCTTCAAGTTGTCTAATTTTGCAAGCAAACAATCAAATAATACTTAGGAACATATTCATCTCGAAAAAGCATTTTAAAATCTGTCCAAGTTTGTGGAACTTTGTTGTGCCTACAAATATGTTTCCATGTAGTCAAAGCATATTTTGTTAAAGCACTAGAAGCAAAAAAAATCATTTCATGTTCGAGACAAGTCATAATTATCAAATTTTGCATCTACCTTAAGCTCCCAATCAATGTAAGCGTGAGGATCAAACATACCAGCATATAATGGTAAGTGCTGAATGATATCTTGAATGTGAGAGTCTAGCTTCAACTGCTCAAAAATCTTTTGTATCACCCGCCATGATTAGTAGAAAACAAGAAACACAAGATAATATGTCTTCTCCTCACAACTACTAGGATGTGTCGGGTGTAATTCTCTCAAACTCAACTTGTTCAACAAGCTCTTACAAGTTCTTACCAAGAAAAACAAGAGGGGACGGCGACCAACAAGATAGCAACCTCGGTGATAGTGTATCGGTGCCACAAAGAACAAGACCGCCAAAGTTGTAGTCGGATATGTGGAGCTATAGGTGGGGCTGAAACAAGGAATGACTAGCACCACGTTAGTTATAAATGCAAGCTGAATAATCGCTCAACGGCGGTATTGTGCTGGTCCTAGGCTAAACCATGCTAGAGACGTGAGCCTAGGCACAAAGGTAGTCACCGACAAAGAGCAGACTAGCACAAAGCACCAATGAAAACACCGAATTCAGCCCCAAATGTTTTTTTTCTTTCTCTTGGTTTTTTTGTCTTTTTTTTTCCCTCTTCTTTTTTTTGTCTTCTTTTTTTTTTTTGTATTTCTTTCACACCTCTTTTTTTTCTACTTTTTTCACCCTTTTTTTTGGCTGAATATCGGGACAAATCAACACGTAATGTGTATTGCACAGATTGCGGATCGCTAATCTCCGTGGACAATTGCGGATGGCTCAAAAGGAATTTCTAGACAAGGCTAGATCCGTTGGAAAGGTAACAAGATAAGGTTTCCAGATTGTATCTAAACACTTGAATCGGACATAAGATGGATCCGTGATGACAAAAACGCCGCGCTGATGTATATGATGATGCCGGATCTCGTGGTGATCAAAACGTGATAGAACTCAAAACTCTAAAGGATTATACACTAAGACCAGCAACTCGACACAAACCGATGCAACTGAAAACTCAACAAGCCCTAACTAAGTAGCACTAGTAAAGGCTCAAAAAGTTTATAGGATTGCAAGTAAACTAATCTACTAATATTTTTTTTGGCTTTCTTTTACGGACTATAGGAATTTAATCAAAAAAATAAGAATTGGAAATCTCTCACCGATAAACCTTGCTCGATTACCAACCGATATGAACCCGTTAGGGTTTTTGCCCGATCTTTCGATGAGAGGCGTGGGATAACTCGATTGGTGAATGGAGATGACGTTCACGGCTCGACTACAGACCTTCCAAGATCGCGCCTTTAGCAACCGATACACCACCCCAATGGTTCACGATCTTGTGGAGCGCAACACCCGGCCACTAGGGCACTCGTCCCCGCAAGCAATCGAAGAACCAGCAAGAACAAGTAGAACAAGCACTGAATTACTAGATATAAATGAAGGTTTCAAACTCAATCTCCAATGAAGTGGGGTTCAAGACAAGAAGACGGGCGGCCGATCCAAAGACGCTAAACTTGATCTAAACAAAACCCAATCTGTTTGTGGCGGCTATGGGGGTATATGAGAGGGTAGAGGACGTCCTTGACCTGGTATAGGTCGTCCCACAGCCCTAGGGCGCGTCCCTATTGGGCCCCACTTGATACACGGCCCATCGGGCAACAATCGGAGTGACACAAAGACCCTGGACAGGAAAAAGGTCTCTGTATTAAATCGATGATTCCGGCCGCCTCGGAGAAGATATGGACATGATTCTGGATCCATATGAAAGTAGACTTTATAAGCTTTCCATGAAGTACTAGAACATCCCAATCGGAGTCCATATGAAGTCGTGGTGGCCCGTGCAAGTTGGAGTTGTTCAAAGTCCGAATCCAATTCCAAAACGTGTTGGATTTGGACTCTTTCTTTCCTTGTGCCAAAAGTGACGTGGTGGCCTGGTTGAGGACGTTAGGAATACATGGATTTGGTCCCCAATCAACTTCATGAACCATCCATGCTTCTCGGATGCGATCCACACTTCTCTTGATCCATGTAAGTACTTAAAAAATAAAAACGAGACATTTTCTCTCGTGCAAAGAACAATTCATCAAATATATAGAATGTAAACCTAACATGGATTAACTTCACCTTTGGTTTAGAAGTGGTTAACTTGATCATATCTGAGCCGGTCATGTCCTCATCATATGATTTAAAAATTAAACTAGACACCATGTCTACTTTAACTTAGAAAAAACAAATCAATGCTCAATTTCAAGGGTGTATGAAGATACTTCTAAACCTAAGCAAACTATAGCAAATACAAGTACCATGAAAGTACCGTAGAAGTTTATTCAAGTAGAGATGAAAAAGCATGATTATAGTGAGTTTTTTTTATATTATTTATAAGAATGCAAGTTGGGATGGATATTTGGATTGTAAAAAGTAAACATGTGGTGGAATGCGTAAGATAACTACTCATCAAATTTAAAGTCCATGAGCAAGACTTTCTCACCTTTATTTCATCATACTTACCATGACTCACATGCTGAAATTTGTGAGTGATGCAACATCTATGTTTCCGTCACTTGAGATATGAATTAAAGTCTTGTGACGCCGACCTCTTTCTCTAACATTAGATTTGTTATGTTTCTTTTTATTTTATGGGGGCATGCCGGAAGGTCATAAACCGGTCGTTTATTACCCTGCATAAGATATAAAAGTAGACAAACAAGGGTAATCCTGCTTGAGCAGGGGTTAATGGTTATCTTGATCACATAATTGAGTATAAGTCTATCAATGTTCTTAATTGCCTAGCTACCTTCCCGGCAATGGCGCCAAAAAATTTTGTTGACATTTACTACCGTCATTACTAAAAAGCGTAGATAAATCCTACCCCTAGCAACAACGCCGAAAATGCTTGGTATATAATTAACTTGTCATTAGCAACTAGCCACTCATTTATTACTAACATTCCTAAGCATGAATTAAGTTCTCATCCTCAATTATAATGCTAAGAAATAACTATAGATTTACATGTATTCAATATGACTAGGCAGAAATAAAAGATATGAATATAATATGAATGTGAACTAAAATAGGTTCTCGCAAGCGGACAGATAATTATACCGTTGTAGCATTTTACCTAGGGAGTTCTACCAGTTGTCGATTTATATTTATACCACCAATTGGGAAGGTCTATATGTAAGACTTATAACTATAACTTACACTATTAATGTGAAAGATAAACCATAACTAGAATCCTACTCATAACAGGGATAAGTCACATGATAAAAGATATATAATAGATAATAATGATCAGTCATCATAAATAGATAAACATCGAGCTCTTCTAGTCATAGTAATAGCTAGCCAATGGATAAACTTCAGGAATAAATACTAAGGTAATTCAATAACTACGTCAATGAATAACTCTAATTAGTGCAATTACATCTAGCAATCATTGTTAAGTTAATCCTATATCATAATCACATGTAAAGAGGCATCAACTAATGAGGGTATTAAGACACAAGGGTCACCTCCTTCGCTACCGTGCCCATGCTAGTCCCACGTGCGGAGGGGTGGACTACGAGGAACCAACGTAGGCGCTGTCACCTGCTTGGGACTACCACACGTCCCGCACGTCGGGGTGCACTCGTATATAAACAAGATATCTAGACACCACATCTACATATTATCTACCATCTACCCAATGGCCGCTTGGGTAAACGCTATACTGAAAGCAATTACATGAATTCAATAAGATCAAACCAACTATCCTAAACATATAATCAAAGTAGACAATGACTATTGCAATTAAGAATATATAAGAGATTAAGAACAATGTTGCCTGAATAATAATTTGAATACAATAAGAGCAAAGTACTAGAACTATACCGAACTCCGCTCTCCAGCATGCACGCACCGGGGGCTCCTGGATCCCGTGAAGAACTAGAACTCTTCTACTTCTAATCTAACTAGGCTAGAGCTATGAACTAGAGAGGCTCTGATGAACTAGAGAAGGCTCTGAACTAGAGAAGGCTCTTGATGGATTGATCTCCAAATGACTTGATGCCTCCAGGGAGGGGGGTCTGCCCCTTTATTTATAGCCTGGTGGGATCGACGTGCGCCGCAGGATCAAACCGGCGTAACCAATGGCCGAGATGCATCAGGAGAGGCGGTGGAGGAAGCTTCCAGAAGAGGGAGCCGAAACCCTAGAGGGGGGCGCCGGGGGCGGCCCAAGGTGGGGCCGGCCGGCCCCAATTTTCCTCCTCTCTGCGGGCCCCATTGCTTCGGTGTCTTCTAGATGCTTCCCCGAGCCCAATGACGGTGTTTTGACTTCGCGGTTACATTTCGTGATAATTATGCACTCTAATCCCTCTTTTCAGCTTTTCTGGAAAAATCCCTGGAAAATATAGAATATGCAAAACTTGTGGAAATTGTTAGTTAAAACCCTAAACTAGTGTGTAATCATGTATCCTCTTGTGTCTAAAGTTCTCATAAAAGTTGACGTTAGCCACCATCAACACAACTATTTATCATCTCTAAGACAAAGTTTTAATGTTCTCTAGTTTTTAGTTGACTCATCTAGACTGACGTATACACACTCTATGATCACACCTTAATAAATAGCTAAGTATATTTGTTTGGTTTTAATTTGTTATTCATCTTTTTATTTCTATTGGACTCACAAGACTCTTAAAGACATGGACCTTTATGTGCCCATATATTTTTGGTATTTTGTGACTATATATAAAATAGACTCGATAATCGCCTAGGTATAGTTACCTGATAACTAGGGGATGCTCCTCCCCCAAGCTAGATGTTTGCAATACTTGGTGTTGATAATCTCTAGAGCGAGCTTGTCGGATAGTAGTCCTAGTGGGCTCCAATCGATAGACTCACTTCTTAGTCCTAATGTTATCCTGTATAATTATACTCCAACAAGAAAACCAAAACTCGAGGCTCGAATTTAATAATAGGTTAGCGATCAGCCAATAAATAATTGATTATCCTTATGAGTTGATTTAAATTGACAAGTTTTAGCAGGATTCTCTTTTTTAGGATTTTTTAGTTTATGTAGAAATTAAATATGAGTGCATGATATATAGTTGTATTTATTTTATGCCACCACAGAGAATTCTTATGGGGCTTTAGGCTTTTCATAATGCAAGAAAGTAAATACAGGAGCTATTATTATTTTTTTTTATGTCACCACAGTAAATATTCCTATAGGGTTACCATAAGTTTATTTATGCGGGGCGTTTGATATTTTATGATGCAGTAAATGAAGCAATAAAGATTTTTATTTCCTTTTTAATATTTATAAAGATGAATATATTAAAGTGAAATTATCGATGTAGATAGGAATACTAATTAATTAGATAACTACCATATTACCTTATGGCAAGGGTACAAAATTTAAAGTTTACCGACAGGACTTTTTTTCCACTCTTATGTATCTCTCTATCTTAAAGATGGAGGTCTTGATCATTGTATACCTCTAGTGATGGTGATGTCACTTTTATTCTTTCGGTTGGCCAGCAGGTTGAGGTAGAGCTTTAATAGTAGCTGGTAGCTTCTTGCTCAGTGTGCATGTTCACATAACTTTTACTTATAGAATTAGTAAATTTTACTCGACGGGTTGTCCTGTTTGCAAAACCAAGGTAAAGCTCAAGTGCATAGGCTCTGCTGGTGGAAAAACACCAACAGAACCAAATCTATCCCTTTATTTAGTTTTCTCTATCTTTAGACATATTTGAATAAGACAAAGTTGGTGTTACATGATTTATGACATGAGTGGTAAGATCAAAAGATTAAGCATTGAATGTTGCATTTAAGTTCATATGGCAGAAAAGAACATAATTGCTTAACCAATAGAAGGATTATTTATCTCTATATAAATTTTCACATGAGTATGACTATCACTTTCCAAAGATTGTTTATCTCTATTCCAAAGATTGTTTATCTCTATACAATGTTTTAGCTTGTTTGGTTAAGACTGAGATTACGAGGACGATGCCATGAACAATTTTAAAAGACAAATCATGTTGAGTTAATCAGGTTAATCAATTTAAGTTGTAACTCTAACATGTTTGTGTCTGCATTTATGTGTGCACCAAGATCAAGAGAAGAGTAATGACCATTTACCTTAAAATACTACCTTCATTATTAGAGCGTGATGGCACTAAGTGATGAAGGGTAGATGACTGGTGGTCCTTTCTTTCTCTTGCATCTTGAGTTGTTTATGAACATCTTGTCTTCTCTGCTGCAATCATTATTTTGCTATCTTTTGCTGTTTTGATCTTTTGACTCTTTTCACTCCAGTCATTATTATGCCTGTAACAGATTAGTGGACAACACATACCCGAAGGAGTATATAACTTTTAAACACAGGTTGCTTGTTCAATATTTTATTTTATTGTGTCTATGCTAATAAAAAGATAGTATTAATATTGTTTTAGTATAGATTATATTTTATACAGACATGGCTTGAGGCAAAGTAACTTGCAATAGAAGATAAAGTGAATGCATCATTGATGCTCACAATTCTTCCATCAATGATAAATGAGTTGTGTCTTCTTCTACAAAGTTATTGAGGTTCATGATGTATCCTACTTCGTCTCTGATTTGAATTCATCTCATGACTTACCCAAATTAATTTTGAAAATTTCCTGTAGGGGTTAGTCCACAGAATATCCAATGTCTACTACAGTATATTATCAGTTCAAAAATTAACCTAAACACCATGTCTAATTTGAGTTAGGAAGACATTTTAACCTAAACACCATGCTTAATTCAAAAAGCCTTTAAAAGTAAAATTAACACACCTCTTGGTTCAAAAATCAAACTAAACACCTTGTCTAATTATGACTCAAGAAAATAGTTTAAACTAAGCACCATACCTAATTTAAAAGGTGTATGAAATTTCTCCAAACCTTAAGCATACTATAGCAACAAAGGTAACATAAAAGTTTATAGAGTGTTTATTCAAAACGGAGATGAAAGAGAATGGTTAACAAATTGAATAAAAATAGAGACAACCAATATTAGCAACATAGGATTTTCTAAATAAGGCCATTCCCCTAAACTTAAATTTTACAAAGCAGAGTTAAGTTCGGATGAATATAATGTTACATAATGATTGGTGGGACATACCTGGTGTTGTTACCCTTCATTCTTTTACTTCAAGCCTAGAATGGTTAGTGACAAAAATACCAAAGAAATATTTTAACAATTATATGTCTATGTTAAAAGTGCAAGCTCAATTCATTTTTTTAAGAGTGGTTATTTTGGGAACACAAAGTTGTTCTTGGGAAACCTTCTGATTATCGAGTTGGTGAAGGGGTTTTCTTTAGAATATTAGCCTTTGTGCACCTATATCAAGATTACAATGAGATCTACAATATTTATGATAAACATATGCGTCTACAACCGCTTTTTCAAAGATTTTATGAATAGGTCTAAAGAGGGGGTTGAAGATCTCGTGTGTGGTAATATTATAGAGACCAAAAGATTTAGGAGATTTCTTATATGACCATGGATCTGATACGGTGTTAATGAAATAACTGCCATACTCATCAATATAATCTCCCTTTTCGAAAACCACGGGTGTTTCTGTATGGATGTCTATAGGCAACAAGTTTGTCTCTATTATTTTATGCCTATGACATTTATTGGATGTTTTATTTCCTAGGATTTCCCATGGATTGCATCCTTTAGGATTGGTCTCATCTAAAGATTCCTCTAAACTTGGGTGAGTTCTGTTTAAAGAAATTGATTTAAGCTCACTAATTGGATTTAAACCAAGTTTAGATGCTAGTACTATAGATTCATCTTCTTCCATCCATTCTTTGACAATAGCATATATATTTCTAGTGTGTTCTATGTATTCCTGCCATTGTCGTTGCTCTTCTTGGTCATTCCTATAGTCTCCATGACTCCTATTCTTTGGATGTCTTAACGGGTCTCTAGGGTTATTATCAGACTTAGGAGAGAGAGCATAAGAAGGATCATTGGGGTCAATGATGGGTTTAGAGATGGGTTCAGATGAAACATTTACTGTGGGTATAGAAGGAGAAAAAATAGAATTAATTCCTAAGTGGCTTGACTCTCCTTCTATGGCATCACTAGACATGCCATCCTTGCACTCTTTTCAATGTCTTTCAAGAGAGAAAGGAAGTTGACGAAACTTTTTCCAAGATGCTCTTCTAAGAAGGTCTGATGTGCATTGATTTACAAGCATCTTAGCTAATTGAAAGTCTAAATCATCAAACTGGGGTTTTAATGGTTTAGGATTGACAGCTAAATCTTGAGAATGGAGTGATTGTGTTTTAACTACCAAAACTTCCGTTTTTAGTTCAGGTGATAAGTCCTCTTCCTCGGAGAGTTCGGAATTAGCTAGAGCAACTTTTTCGAGCATAGCCCTTGCTCTACTTATAGGCAAATAAGGAAAGGCTCCTCCAGAGGATAAATCAAGGGATTCCCTAGAATTCTTGGTAAGACCCACATAAAAATATTGAATGAGCAGGGCGTCTGGAAAACCAAGATCAGGGCTAGATGTGATAAGTTTATTAAAACGATCCCATAATATACTAAGAGATTCTTGTTCTAGTTGCCTAAAAGTTAGAACCTCTTTCCGAAGGTTAACTACTCTATGTTGACGGTCATTAAACACCAAATATAATCCTCAACTATTGTATAAAATGAAATAAAATGGATTACAAAGCATAGTTGTAGGTTTTGATTTTAACGAGTTCCACGAGTTTTGGTGTTCTCACTTGTGTTACAGGAGTATGTAATTTTTCATCAAATAAAAGTATCTCAAATAAGTAATTGGAATGCACCATTACAATGGTTTCGTTGAGACGATCGAAATGGACATATCATTTGCTATATTCGAAGCCCAGAATCAAGAGATATCAACTCCAGATCGAAACATGCTCCATTGGGCCCTAAAAGGAACAAAAAAACACACAAACGAAGTTAGGCCCGATTGGGCTTGGGCCCAGGCCGCCCGGCACTTTGGCTAGGGCCGGCCGGCACCCCCCTGAAGCCTCTCGCCTCCATCTTCTGGAAGCTTCTTCCACCGCCTTCAAGGATGCATATCCACCGTACCTTAAGTCGGTTTGATCAAACGGCTGTCGTGCATCCCACCGGGATATAAATATAGGGCCAGACCCCCCCCCCGGGGGCACCACATTATTATAGAGATGTAGAGGCGTCCCTCGAATGGATGACCTCTCACCTCTAGAGAATTAGGGCTAGACTTTCCAATATAGTAGATTAGTTCTAGTTGAGAGTTAGGGAGAGCGGAGCTATGCTCAGGATCTGGAGAAGTCTTCAGAGTTTTGGTATGTCTTTATATTTATTCTTGTAAGACTTATGCTTTAATATATTTTATCTTCTCTATTTACTTTATGCCTTTCATATTATATTTAGTATTGTTGTTATATCTTAGCATGGGATCTCCGCTCGTATTGAGTGCTCTGGTTATCATATGTAATTAGAGTAGTAATCTTTAGTGTAGACATGGTGTCAAGGCTAGGGTTTACCTGAGGTTGCGCTCAATCCCATGGTTAGTTGTGGTAGTCCCAGAGGTGACAGCTTTGTTAGGCCTTCGTATTCCACCACGTTCGGGTTGATGTTTCGTAGAGCTTTTGGCAGCCTTCCCCGACTACTTTCTTCCCAGTCTTATTCGAGAGTTGGAAAGGTACTGCTGCTCTAAAGTGCTATTGTGTGATTGCTATATCTACCCATGAATTAGTTATATAGAACCAAAGTAATAGAAAAGTATTTAGGAACCTTGAACTCTCCCGTTGTCCTCTCACTTTAGCTATCTACTTTCTTATCATAGAATTCTCCTGTGTGTCCGCGTCATATATGCATAATTCCTATTATCTATCATTTACCCCTACTATAGTCTAGTTGGTGTATTAAGTTAGTAGATACATGATGGTGAACTATCAATGTCTTTATCCATTGTTTCCCAGTGGTAAAATATAAATAACGATACCTAGAATACTCCCGGTAAAATGCTACAATGGTTTTCTGTGCGCTTGCGAAATCCTTTATATTTTAATTGTGCATAAAAAATACCAACACTCTATGGATGGGAAAGAGATATAAATAAAATTCAGAGCATAATGTTTTCCAATCACCTCGCATACTCCCTACGGCTCGATTATACCAACGTTTTAGCTCTTCCACTCAAGGAGAAAGGAAAAAGCTTCCATCTGATAGTCTTATTGGACATGCCAGCAATGCGCAAGCATGCATAGGTCTGCTCAAATTCTCGTAAATGTAAGTATGGGTTTTCGTTACCTTCTTCCAAGAAGGGTTTATCCCGAATCATATTAATTAAACATGGTACAGCTTATAGCCAGGTGTTATAATAGGTTCTATAGATTTTGATGGCCTGAAGCTTTTGCGCATGCCATAAAGATAAATAGGAATAGAATTAAAAGCATCCATAAGGATGAACTCAAAAATAATGAAGAGAATGAGATAAAAACAAGAAAAGATAAAAGTATAATACAAGATTAAGCTAGACTAAGTTAAAATTAGCAAACCGTTCCCCGGTAACGGCGCCAAAAATGCTTGTTGGTATAAATTAACTGCACTCCATTAAATAAGATCTAAGTAAGATTATCCGCAAGCGCACAGATATCATACCGATGTCACATTTCACCCAGAGGTTTTAAATATCGTATCCACAGGGAACAGTTGTGATGATGACAAAGTCTATAAACTTAACCCAACAATTAGGCTAGATAACATCAAGAAAGAGAAAATAGCTAATGACTTTTAGTTCTGACAACCGGTAAGCTTTGAATAATACCGTTCTAACTGGACAAGTAACCTGAATAAGAGCAGAAATCAGAGTTCTCTCTTACCAAGAACCTTTGAGCCTATCGATCCTATCAACGGGAAGTGGACTACAGAGGATTCAACGAAGCTATAAAGTCACCTTCGCGAGCTACCACTATCTGGCCAATCAGGGGACATTCACAAGTAAACCTAGCCTAGGCACCACGCCTACACTACGAAATACAACTTCAATCTACAGGGTCCTATAGATCAAAGTACTCAATATGAGTTGCAAACTTAAGAATAAATAAGAATAACTGCTTACTTGAATCAGAATGTTGAATACAAAAGTACCTCAGAACGCAGCTCCGGGCGAGAGAGCTGAATCCAGAAGAATACAGCCACGAAGAAGCACCGACAGACCGGAACTCCTCCAGAATCTCTACTCCTCTACTCTATCTCTCTACCCTCTAAACAAGACTAGATCTAGATGAACTAGTCTCTCCTAATCGCTACATCTAGATGAACTAGAACTAGATCAACTAGAGGGACCTTAACCCTAATTTATATAGAGAATATGAAGCACCGGGGTATAGAATGCCTCCAGGAGGAGCCTTGGGGCATCATTATATAGGCTGAGGTGGAGTAGAGGGCAAGGAACCGCCACATCATCGATCCGCGTCTCATGTTACGTGCACCGTCGGATCAAACCGACCTTGGATCGATGTAGGGATGCTTTACTTAGGTGCCAAGGAAGCGCGGGAGGAAGACTCCAGAAGATGGCGCCAAACCCTAACTTGGGGGCGCCGACCAGGCGCCAGGGTGGGGCTGGCCGGCCCCACTTGGTGGCCGCTGCGGGTCCCGCTGCTTCGGGTGTCTTCTAGATCCTTTCCATAAGTTGATTACGAGGATTTTCATCGGCGTTAAGTTTTATGATAATTATGCACTCTAATCCCTCTTTAATGCTTTTCTAGAATACTCCCTGGAAAATACAGAATATGCAAAACTCGTTGAAATTGTCAGATAAAACTCTAGACTAGTGTATATTTATGTACCTTTTCATGTCTAAAGTTCTAATAAAAGTTGACGTTATCCACCGTCAACACCTAACTAACTTGATTGTGCCTTGTTATATAGGTATATAGGGTAACTATGCCCTCCTAAGCACGTTTATCGCATTCTTGAGCTTCTCGTTGTCCTTCTTGAGGGCACGAATCTCCTTGATATTCCCTTCAATCTAGGTAGTCATGGTGGTCATGGTGGCGACTTACATGGTATTGGATGACTGGATGCTTGAGACAACTTGAGAGAGAGCATCAAGTCTCATCTTAAGTGTAGCCAGGGTAGACTTAGGACGCTTGGGCACAGAGCTTGATGCAGCAGAGGGTTCTGGAGCTCTCTTTGGTGGTGGTGGCTTCTTGTCCGTAAAACGAACTTGAGCTTCAATAGCATGCACTCCACCAAGCATGAGACCGGTCCTGTACTTGGCACATTCTATCTCTCCAAATTTGTTAGTCTTGATGCTAACAAGTTCTTCTCCTGGCTTGGATGTTGAAAGCTGAGTACCACTGGGAAGAGCAATCTGCTTCCCCTTGGATGGTCCTTCCAAGAGCAATCTAGTAGGAGGTGCAGGTAGCGTACGTTGAGCTTGAGCATAGTAGGCTTGCTCATAGCCCCGGCGTGGCTGCACTGTAGCTAGCTCCTTTGGCGGGATGATGGCGAGAGGCTTCGACTGCGCAGGGATGATGGCCAGCGACTCTTCCTTCGGGATCTTGTTGAGGTCAGCTCCGTAGACGATGATCTCCTTCTCGGCCATTGAAACTAGAGCTTAGAACTAGAACTAGATGGATTTCTCTGAATGAGAGAGAGAGGAGGCTTGGATGGAATGAGGTTGAGGGGGGTCTAGGTATGTATTTATATTGGCGGCAGGCTTGCAGCAAGGGTTGAATCTATCCTACAGGGTGCATACGGTCGCGAAACTGAATGACGTTTATTCTTACGGGGTTCTGTCGAGGAATACTCTAGAAGGAAGTAGAGTTGAATGCTCACGAGAGGGAATAGGGGGGAGGCCGCCCGGCCTCCTTGCCCAGGCCGGCCGGCCCCACAGGTCATCCCCTCGGGGTGACCTTTCTCGTGGTGGTCGTGTATTCCTTTTACTTCCCGATGGTGGTTGTTTAAAGATTCGGATCGATTCGGTTAAAATATAAGTGCAATCAAGGTAATTGGATAAACTCCAACTCCTCAACTACTTTTGGGGGTCTAGTAGGTTCTAGAAAAATCTTAAGGCGATGACCATTTACCTTGAATAACATACCTTCGTGTGACTGGAGAGTTACCGCTCCATGCGATGACGTGTTAACCACCGTAAACGGTCCTTCCCATTTACTCCACAGTTTTCCAAGCCCGAATAATTTGACCCTGGAATTAAAAAGTAATACTTTGTCTCTGGGTGCAAACTCCTTCTTGATTCTCTTGTCATGCCATCTTTTGATTCTTTCTTTATAAAGCTTGGAATTATGATAAACCTTTTCTCTCCATTCCTCTAATTTTGATAATTGCATTTTCCTTTTATTTCCAGCAGCTTCAAAATCCATATTCCATCTCTTAATGGCCCAATGAGCTTTATGCTCTAATTCCATCGGTAGGTGACAAGTCTTCCCATACACTAGTTGATAGGGGGATATGCCCAAAGGTGTCTTGTAAGTAGTTCGTTAGGCCCAAAGTGCTTCGGGTAACCGGTCTTTCCACATAGTACCCATTCCATTCATCGTCTTCTATAGAATGTTCTTGATTTGTTTATTTAATGTCTCTGCCTGGCCACTTATCTGTGGGTGGTAAGGAGTGGCAACATTGTGACGGATGACATGACTCTTCAAATAGTTATGAAATTTTGTATCTGTAAAGTGAGTCCCTCCATCACTAATCACCATCCTCGGTGTTTCAAACCTTGGGAATTTGACTTTTTCAAACATCTTTCTTGAGTATTTTGAATTTGTATTCTTGCATGGCATAGCTTCTACCCACTTGGATACATAGTCAACTGCCACTAAGATGTATTCACAGTTCTTTGACTTTACGAATGGTCCCATATAATCAATACCCCAGACATCAAAGAGCTCGATCTGAAGATTGTTAGTGAGTGGCATAGCATCTCGTGAATTAATATTTCTATGCCTCTGACATGATCCATATCTCCGGACATAATCTTTGGTGTCTTCATACATTGTTGGCCAAAAGAATCCACTCTACCAAATCTTCACATGAATGCGGAATGCCCCATAATGTCCTCCATATGGTGATGAATGACACTTTGAATAATTTGAATGCCCTCTTCTGCTGGTACACACCTTCTGAGCAAACCATCAGCACATACACTGAAGAGATACGGAGGATCCCATATGTGGAGACGACTTTCATAAATAAGCTTCCTCTTATTTTTTCCTGGTGCTACATAACCTGCAACCATAAAGTTGACAATATTCGCATACCATAAGTCTGATCTTGTTACCTTGAATAGCATGTCGTCCCTCAGTGAATCATTAATAGGCAATTTCTGTGAATTCTTAAATTGCATTCTAGACAAGTGATCGGCAACAGAATTTTCTACTCCTTTTCTATCTTTTATTTCTAAGTCAAATTCTTTGAGTAACAGAATCCATCTTATTAGACGAGGTTTAGCATCTTTCTTAGTAAGCAAATATTTAAGAGCAGCATAATTAGTATAAACAATTACTTTTGCTCCCACTATGTAAGATCTAAATTTATCAATAGCAAAAACAATAGCTAAAAGCTCTTTTTCAGTTGTTGCATAATTAAGCTAAGCTCTTGTCATAGTTTTACTAGCATAAGCAATAGCATGATGCTTTTTATCTTTAGTTTGTCCCAAAACTGCCCCCACAAAGATAATCACTAGCATCACACATAATTTCGAAAGGTAAAGACCAATCGGGGGGTGAATGATTGGTGCGTAGATGAGTGCTTCTTTAAAAATATTAAAAGATTGTAAACATGCATCATCAAACTCAAAAAGGAACATCCTTAGCTAACAAACTAGTCAGGGGTCTAGCAATATATGAAAAATCCTTTATAAAATAATAATAGAAACCACAATGACTAAGAAAACTTCGAATTCCTTTTATATTCACAAGCGGAGGTATTTGTTCAATTACTTCAATTTTAGCTCTATCTACCTCTATACCTTTTTCAGACACTAAGTGACCTAGCACTATCCCTTCTCTTACCATAAAATGACACTTTCCTAATTAAGAACTAAGTATTTTTCTTCACATCTTTGCAAAACATTATCTAGATTTTCAAGACAATCATCAAAAGTCTTCCCATAAATAGAAAAATCATCCATAAAAACTTCCATGATTTCTTCAATCATATCAGAAAATATAGACATCTTGCATCTTTGGAAAGAAGCAGGCGCATTACACAGCCCAAAAGACATTCTACGATAAGCATAAGTTCCATAGAGACATGTAAAAGTGGTTTTGTTTTGATCATCAGGGTGGATAGAAATTTAGTGATATCCAGAGTAACCGTCTAGAAAGCAAAAGAAAGAGTGATTTGCCAATCGCTCTAACATCTCATTAATAAAAGATAATGGAAAGTGATCTTTCCTTGTTGCTTTATTAAGTTTTCTATAGTCTATGCATATACGCCATCCAGTAACAGTTCTCTGGGGAATTAGTTTATTCTTATCGTTTCTAACAACAGTCATACCACCCTTCTTAGGTACAACTTGAACAGGACTTACCCACTCACTATGTGGCACAGGATATATGATTCCAGCGTGTAATAGCTTCAAAACTTCTTTCTTTACCACCTCTCTCATCACATTATTAAGTCTATATTGGGGTTCTCTAGTAGGTGTAACTTCAGGATCAGTTGGTATGCGATGGGTGCAAAGAACATGACTGATTCCCTTAAGATCTTGGAGTGAGTATCCAAAAGCAGCGCGATATTTCTCTAAAAAAGTTATTAGACGCAAAGATTCTTCTTAAGATAGTTTATCACTTATAATCACAGGAGATTCTTGGTCATTATTCAGAAAAATATATTTTAGATCAGAAGGTAAGGGTTTAAGTTCAATAGGGGGTTTAGGTGGCTCTAATAATTCATCAAGAGGTTCAGGATCAGATGATTCCTCTTCCTCTTCTTCAATGAAGAACTAGATGTCATTATTTATAGATGGTTCTATTAATTTGTCAATAAAAGCAACATTAACCTCCTCTATTAGGTCTGGCTCAGGAAGCAGCTCTACTTTGGTTTTCAAAGAATGGGTTATAGGCATAGAGAGCTTGAAACCTTTTCCGAGACTAATATCTAATTTTTCTTTTTGACCTTCTCTAATGAGCTTTTCTATTGGTAAACCTATTAACACATCAAACTCCCAAACATCAAAGATATATAAATTTAACGGAACTTGAACTCTATAAACCAAAATAAAAATAGAACATAATACTCCTAAACTTGGAATAATGTGACCTGAAAGACTTTTCAAAGTTTTAATAGTTGGAATTAATGGCATATCTTCTAAAAATCTTTTTACAAACAAAAAAGACATGATATTAACACCCACAATTGGATTGTAATGAGTAGTAAAAGGATGTTTATCAATCTGACATTCAAAAGTAACAGAAGAAGAATTCAAATAAATAACATCTTTTGAAAGTTCTGATTCTTCTAACCATTCTTCACTTAAAACAAAGATCTAACTCTTTCGTAAACTTTTTAAAGAACTTTACCTCAAAAGGATGAATAATATCAATATTTTTAAATTCCCTAGATTCTTGAGGTTTTATAATTACTTGGTAATTAGAGGTATTTCCATAATCATCAAAAAGATCATCTTCTAAATCAAGCATAAAATCAGAAAATAGAATTTTCTCTTCTTTATTCAAAAGTTCAGGTTTCAAAATAGCTAAAGGTTGAGATTTAAGCAATGATTCGGATTCAGCTATTGATTCTTCTTTCTCTTCAAAAAGATCATTCAAAATATTCATAAGAATAGTTTTTGCATGCGCAGCAGTAGTAGTATACATGAACGCTCTTTCTGCGGCCAAATTAAGATATTCTTTATTTTTTTCATTAAGGTCCAAAAAAAGTGTTGCAAGAGCATAGGTTCTGACAAAGCAAGACTAGGACCTGAATTTACAAAACTATCAAAACGTTCCCAAGCCTTACCTAGTGATTCGTTATCTAATTGTTTAAAACCTATGATTTCAAAACGAAGTTTAACGTGACTTTTTCGATAGGGAAAACTTAAAATAAAAGCTAGAATATAACGCTTCCCAATCTCCCTGACTACTCCCAACATGACACTTATACCAGTGTTTAACTCGACCCGTTAATAAAAAAGGAAAAAACTTCCACCTTAATGTCTCATTTGCCATGTCTTTAATGTGTAGACATGAACAAGTTTCTTCAAAATCATTCAAATGGGAATAGGGGGTTTTCGCTAGAAATACCAAAAAAACATTTTATTGAACTAAATAAATTAACCCCGGGCATAGCTCATAGCCAGATGATGTAATGGGCTTACATGATTCTACTGGCTGTAAACGTGAGCCCGATGGTGCTCCGTATTGATATAAGAGTTGAGATATAGGTTCTATATTAAAAGATAAAAACATAAACCTAAAAAGCTAAATAAAAAGGAAAAGTATAATACATGAATTAAGCTAAACTTAAAGTCAATCTCAGCAAACGGTTCCCCAGCAACGGTGCCAGAAATGCTTATTGGTATTAATTAAATGCACACAAGAAATAAGATTATCCATAGCCTTGATACAAATACCGTTGTAGCACTTCACCAAAATAAACCCAGTTTTAAATATCGAACCCAAAGGAACAGTAGGTGACGATGACTAAGTCTATAAACTTAACCCAATGCACAATCAAACTAGAAAATAGCGAGAACAAGGAGAACAATATGGATTATCTAGTTATGGTCTTTGAAAGTGGTTGTTTTATATCATATGATCACGAGCGATAACTTAATAAGATAGGAGTAGAAATCAGAGTTCTCTTCTACCAAGCACCTTTTGCTTGTCAAACCTATTAATGGAAAGTGGACTATAAAAGGATTCAATGAAGCTATAAGTCACCTTCGCGAGCTACCACTATCCTAAAAATCAGGGGACATTCAAAAGTAAACATAGTCCCAAACACCATGTCTATGTTACAAATACTACTTCAATCAAAAAGCTATCTAGATCAAAGTACTCAATAAGAGTTGCAAACTAGAAGAATAATATGAACAAAACACTTACTTTAACCAGAAGTTAACTACCAAATGATCTCAAGATGCAAACTCTGGGCGAAGGAGGTTGATCTTGAAGAATATAGCAACAAAGAAGCACCGACAGGCCGAAACTCCTCTAGAACTCTACTCTCTAACTCTATCTCTCTAATCTCTAAACAAGAACTAGTTCTAGATTGAACTAGCCTCTC
Organism: Chrysopogon serrulatus; assembly: GCA_015844335.1. NCBI lineage: Eukaryota > Viridiplantae > Streptophyta > Magnoliopsida > Poales > Poaceae > Chrysopogon > Chrysopogon serrulatus. Next base: position 77,725 of record JADLZL010003334.1, on the reverse strand, counting down.
TTGATTGCTAGCCTAGATCTACTAGATAGGAATTAGGGTTTCTGGCTCTTCAGCTCTCCATTGATCTGGCTCTCTTCTAGGGGGTCTGGCCCTATTTATGTAGCCAGGTGGGATGAACATCAACCATAGGATCAAACTGACTTAATGTAGGGTCAAGATGCATCCTCAAAGGCGGTGGAGAAGTACGCAGAAGATGACAGGTGGGTCCCACAGGGGGAGACCGGCTGGCCCCACCTTTCCTCGGCTCGGTTTCTACTTTTTTCTGGTGTCTTCTAGATCCTTCTTGATCCCTCTAGCGATATTTTCCGTCGCGGTTAAGTTTTGTGGCTTTTATGCACTTTAATCCTCAATTATGTACTTTCTGGATAACTTCCTGGAAAACAGACAATTCACCAAAACTTGTGGAAATTATCAGTAATAACCTCCTATTCTATGATATTGTTGCAATTCACAAGGAAGATTGACGGTTAAAAATAGATGTTATCTACCGTCAACACTCTCTAGCCAAGTTCCAAATTCAAAAGAGAGATATATCTTCAAGGAGCAAAGTAGAATTAGATTTCACCACTTCCACCAAATATCCACCATATCCATACACGTGCACATCTTGATTCGATTGTATGACTTATTTCTCTATGTATTTGTTGTTTGACTTTACAATATGTACATTGCAAGTACGCTCTTTCATGTTTTCTCCATACCTACGAGCTCCACATAAGCTTTAGTTATAGGAAGAAAAGAAAGACATAACATCATTACTGTCTTGATGAGAATCTATAAATACCATATATACTGAGAGATTTGAGAGTGTCATACAAACAAAGCTCTGAGTTTTATTTAAAAACCTCTAAAAAACTCTAGAATGATGGTTAAATGAAGAGCTTGAAATATAGTGTTTGGCTAGATCTTTCTATCTTTTGATTGCTCAAGACCCAAGTAAAAGCTAAGAAGCCCCATGGTCAAAGGTAATATGAGTAAGTTTGAATGTTAGCTCTGTTTTGCTTAAACCTAATGGAGAATTTTTGTTTGAATACAGGTATACTTTTAAGGGGTTATAAGAATGTTGCTAAGAACATATGGATATTAATAACAGTTTCTAAGTTTAGCTTTGCTAGGGACAAGCAAAGGTTAATTTGGGGGAACTTGTTGATGGTCATTAAACACCAAATATAATCCTTAACTATTTTATAAATAATATAAAATAGATTACAAAGCATAGTTGTAGGTTTTAATTCTAACGAGTTCCATGAGTTTTAGTGTTCTCACTTGTCTTGTAGGAGTATACATTTTTCATTAAATAAAACTATCTCAAATAAGGAATTGGACTGCACCATTGTGACGGGCTCGTCGAGACGATCGAAACAGACATATTATTTACCATATTCGAAGTCCAGAATCAAGAGATATTAACTTCACATCGAAACATACACTATTGGGCCCTAAAAGGAACAAGATTATATGTCGTCGAAGCAGAGCCTGTGTGGGGGTGGGCCCAGGCCGGCCGTCACTTGGCCTTAGGCCGGCCAGCACCCCCTAATCCCTCTTGCCTCCATCTTCTAGAAGCTTCCTCCACCGCCTTCAAGGATGCATCTCCACCGTACTTTAAGTCGGTTTGATCAAAGGGTTCACGTTTCTCCCACCGGGCTATAAATACAGGGCCAGACCACCCTCCCTGAGGGCACCACATTATTATGGAGATATAGAGGTGTCCCTCGAAAGGATGACCTCTCACCTCTAGAGAATTAGGGCTAGACTTTCCAATGTAGTAGATTAGTTCTAGTTGAAAGTTAGAGAGAGCAGCGCTACGCCCGGGTTTCGGAGGAGTCTTCAGAGGAGTCGTCAGAGTTCTGGTATACCTTTGTATCTATTCTTGTAAGACTTATGCTTTAATATATTTTATCTTCTCTATTTACTTTTATGCATTACATTTGATTGGTTAGTATAGTTGTTATACTTGAGCATAGGATCTCCGCCTGCATTAGGTGCTCTAATTGTCAATTGTGACTAGGATAGTAATCGATAATATAGACATAGAGTCTAGGCTATAGGTTATCTGAGATTGCGCCCAATTTTTACGGTTAGTTGTGGTAGCCCAGAGGTGACAGCTCTGTTAGACCTTCGTATTCCACCACGTCGGGGCTGATGTTTCGTAGAGGTTTAGGCAGCTTTTCCAAACTGTTTTCTTTCCGATCTTATTCGAGAGTTGGAAAAATACTACTGCTCAAAAGTGCTATTGTATGATTACTCTATATACCATGAAGTAGTTATATAGAACTAAAGTAATAGAGAAGTATTTAGAAACCTTAAACTCTCTCATTGTCCTCTCACTTTAGCTATTTACTCTTTTATCATAGAATTCTCCTGTGTGTGTTATATATGCATAATTTTATTATCTATCATTTACCCCTACTTTAGTCTAGTTGGTGTATTAGTTAGTAGATACATGATGGTAAACTATCAATATCTTTATCCATTGTTTTCCCGTGGTAAAATATAAATAACGATACCTGGAATACTCCCGTTAAAATGCTACAATGGTTTTCTGTGCGCTTGTGGAATCCTTCATATTTTAATTGTGTATAAGAAATACCAATAGTATTCTTAGATAGGTTATTCTAAAATATAGATGGTGATTTTACATCAGAAGTTTTGTACTATTACTAAATTAATCTAACCATTTTTCTCTCTTGTATGTTTGTATCAACTTCAAGTATCCCTTCTTAATTTTTATTTTTTCCACACTTTTCCACCTCTATATTGGTGGACTGATAGACGCAAGAAAATTTGTTAGGGATGTTTTTCTTATTTATTATAGAGAAAAATAGGGTTAAAAAAGATTTAGGGTCTGTTCATTTTCGGCTGGTTTCAGCCATTCTTGGTCCTTGGTGGCCAGAAACAGTTCCGGTGCTATTATTTTTACTGAAGAACAATTTGGCTAGGAATCGTTTTGGTCTCCAAACCATGGAACTGAACAGAGCCTTAGGGTGTGTTTGATTTCTTTGCTTATTTCTAGCTTGGCTAGAATTCTAGCATGGACAGCTTTAGCCTATTCCCCCGCAAGCCAGTTCCTAGTCGTTTGGTCATCTGTATTATTAAGTGTGGCCAACTCTAGAGTATGTTTGGTTGTCTGGTTTGTTTCGATACAGTTACCTCTTCTTCCAATCGATAGGATTACCCCTTTGAGCCATTTTGTCAAACAAGTGGTGGGCATGTTTATAGTCAGTAGGATAGATTGATCCGATGACTGAATGAACAAAGTCTAAATACACATTCCAAGAGCATGAGATGTTCAGAAATAAGAATGTAGTAGGTAACTAGTTTGAATTATGATTCGGAAAAAACTCAGCAATAAGCAATTCAGCAATTCAGCATCTCACTGAGCCAACAACCCTATGCCCAAGTACCACGGCCATGAATCGCAGCAGGCATGCCGTCACCTTGGCTGTCTCGATCAAGTACATGTCATGGAGTCCCTGAAGGAGAGAGGCAGGGTGGACCACACGGAAAAGAGCTCTATGTCGCCCTGAGGCTTGAGCAGCAGCAGCACACTGCGGCCATGGTCTCGAACGGAGATGGCGTCATGGGGATGGGAGCCCGGACGGAGGAGCAGAGTACCCACCATGAGGATTCCGGCCATGGCAGCGGTGCGCCCAACACGACTGCTCGAGCTCCGGCGGGTGGGGACGAGCTCCGGCAGGTGGAGTGCTGCGCCGAAGTCACAACGGGAGGAGCTCTTCGGCGCTACACTGGCCTTTGGGAGACGAAGGTCCCTTGTTCGCTGTGGTAGAGATAAGGAAATCCGGTGGACCTGGATTCGTCAAGTTCACGTTGGGGGCATGCAGGGCCACCAGCGCGGAGCATGCGACCGCAAGCGTGGCGGCGAAAAAGGCGAGCGGAAGAGCAGAGAGACGGGTTGGGCGGTGACTCGACTTCATACGAGAGCTTAGCCGGACCTGGCCAGCGAAAAACGGATCTCCATTTCGTTTTTCTGAAACCAAGCTAAGATCTCCAATCTCCAAATGTAAGCCTGGCTTCTATTTACAAGCAACTAAATAAACCCAACCAAACATGTATTGGCCAGGCTTAGCGATGCTCGATGCCGAAACCAGTCCTGCCTGTGGAATCCCAATTCCCGAATCAACCACGGTTTTCCCCGCCTTAGTGTCTATCCCTCCGCCTCCGCCTAGTATTAGTCGCCCCTCCCATTGCTCACGTGCTCTCCATAAGCAAAACCCTAGCTCCGCGACATGCACCGCGGCGGCGATCGCTCCGGCGGCCCCTCGAGCGGCGGAGACCGCTCTGGAGCCCGGTTCCAGCGGGGTCCCTCCCGCTGGTCCGGCAGCGGCGGCGGCGGATTAGGGGGTAGCCCACCCCATCGCTACTCCTCTCGCGGCGCGGTAGATGGAGGTGGTGGAGGGAGCGGTGGCGGTAGCGGGAGGTTCCACCCCTATCGTGCTTCTTCTGACTATTCTAGCGGCGGTGGAGGGTACAGAGGCGATGGTGGCGGCGGGAACGACTTCGGCGAGCAGAGGCACCGCTTCGGCGGCGGCAACAGAGGTGGAGGCCGTGGGGATTTCCAAGGTTCGTTCCAAAATTATGTGGGCCTTTTGGCTGATATGCGATTATTAGGGTTGTGCCAGTCCTAGATGGGGGAACGTGAGCTTGGTTAAGGGTAGCTACGGAGCTCAAGCCTAGCTAGGGTTTTGGTGCTGATAGAAAGGCGGTTTTGTTATATCAGATCAGATGATTGATGCAAAAGTTCAGAAAGCCAAGCAGGATTTAAATGTTTAATATGATCATAGCTGCATGTGCTGTAATAACAAAACAACCCAACCTTTTGAATAGGCGAGCTGCTAAGTATTTATGGATGTAGACAGTGCACCTTGTCCAGGTTTTCTACATGTGAAGGGAGGGGACAGCCAAAGTTCTCCCTTGATGCATGGTTAGCTTTTGTAACACCACGAGTTTGGATTTTTCTTAGGTTTTTATTGGTATAATAGTATGTTGTAAATTTGTAGAATTTGCAATTTAATTTGGGTAGATCCTGTTTATTCCAGCATTCGATATTCAGTTAATTAGATTGTGGAAGTGTCAATCACTGATTAGTTTTACCATTGGTCCCCAAGCATCTCAAAACTTCACTGTCAATTGTCAACAGGTTTACCAATGGTCCCCAAACATCACCCAGACATCTCAAACTTTTGGTTAGAGTTAGGTTAATTTTTATTTTAGTTTTTCCTTTTAACATTCAGGCTTCCTTTCCAATCCAACATTACAAGCATCTCAGAACTTCACTTCAATTGTGAATAGGTTTACCTTTGGTTTCCAAACATCTGTCGACATTTCAAAACTTTAGTTAGAGTTAGGTTGCTTAACTTCTATTTAGTTTTTGCTTTTAACTCTCAAGCTTCCTTTTCAATTCCACGTTATACAGCAAATATATTGGGAAAACAATTGTTAAATTTGTCATTCAACATTAGGAAGACCATATGGAGAAGTGTTGTATGTGATTGACCTTAAGTGGAAAAAAGATCTTACTCCTAATCTACACTTTCTTTCTCAAATATTGACATTGCTCTTGAAAGTTCCTGCAGATCATGATAGTAGAAGTAACTATGTGAAACTTTTTGTTGGATCTGTTCCGAGGACAGCAACTGAAGAAGACGTGAGCGTTACTTCCATGATACTGTCTTCTCTTCTTGCATACTTAATTTTTTATGTTTTACTAGCATCTTTATTTTGTAAACTTTATTTCTCCTTGATATGGTTTTATTTGTACTTATGTATGATGTTGTGTTATCATTATTTATCACTGTGCATAAAACAAATCAGAAGCTTCTAACTAAGGCCCTGTTTGGATCCTATGGTCTAAAGTGGGCTAAAATTAATTAAGGACTAAAACTTCAGACAAATTTAGTTCACGTGTTTGGTCCAATGTTTTTGTGAGGTTAACTAAACTTTAGATTACACTTTAGACCTCCTGTTTGGGGCCTCAAGAGTTAAACTAGTCTAACTTAGTAACTTTAGACCATTGGATCCAAAAAGCCTAAGTTCCCTAAGGTAGCTTATACAAGATAAAAAAAATGCAAAAGCTTTTTTTGTCATATATATCAGCTCAAAGATATAAAAAATTTAGAGTGAATTCTTGGATTTTTAGGATCCAATCAAAGCTGCATGAAGACAATTATTTAGCTGCATGAAGACAATTATTTCTTTAGTTAAGTATGCATTTTTCTGTGCTTGTAATGCTTTATTTTTCTGTTATTTAAATTTTATTTATTGTTTAGTTTGTGACAGATTCTTGTGTCTTTAGGTTCGGCCTTTATTTGAGGAACATGGAGATGTTCTTGAAGTTGCTTTAATTAAGGATAGGAAGACTGGTGAACAACAAGGTGTGCTATGGCTTTATTTTTCTTGTATTATCACAATTGAGTATCTCTTTTGTTTTCAGGTTTCTGAGAGGTTATAGGAGCAACAAGGTTGCATCTTCTCTCAGTTAGATTGGCGGTTGTTGATTTTCATTTCCTGCGCTTCCATTCTGTTCATCTCCTATGGATTCAGTAGAAGACTAGAATGGAAGCGACTAACCATCTGCTGATTACTGCAACCTAAACTAGCCACAACTCTACTGCTACACAAGGCAGAAAATTTGGTACCAAAAGCTGTGTTTGGATGATATTGACCCTGTGGATGTTTGTTCTTTAGCTCTAGTAGCATTGTAGCAATGAGGTTGTAGTTTCACCTTTGCATCTGTGTGCCTTGATTTTGTTGCAAGAACTATATAACCTTATAATGAATCAATACAAAACTTCCCATCTTTTGCCTTTCATGGTTTAAGATTTATTATCCATATCAATGTAATCATGAATTGAGTATGATGTGAATTCCTTAATGTGAGTGATTGAATCCCTCAATACACGAGTTATTGGATGATGCGATATAGCTGCATATTGCTGTCACAATTGATGGTAGCTGGTGCTGTGGTGTTGATGACCTTTGTGCTGTTTGGAAATCGTGTGTTGTGCACTGTCAGCCTAGATTCATGTGATTTGATGGATACCAATATTGTTATGGGTGGAGTGACAATCTGGTCCTTGAATATTATGAATCTTGTGAGTTGTGGCTTTGACTGCTGTATGTTCTTGCTATATGCAATTTGTGGATATTTGAGTGTCAATTTTGGATGTGCTTAATTCCCTGACTGGATGATGTTGCTTGACACGACAATGGTTATGGTTATATTTTCCGTTCGCATGAAATATCTACATAATTGCAGTCTTTGTTATAATTCTTCCAGCTAATGGTAAGCTTGTCTGATATAATTCGCAATGGTGCTCAAAGTTCTGTATAAGGAGTTGAATGTTGATTACACATGATGTAACAGTGCTGTGCGGCTTGCATCTAATGTTAGCATGGTCACTTAGCTAATGACGCTTCATCTGTTCTGTGCGATGAAATATTATTCCTGAAACCGCTGTCTGTGAAGGGTCAGTGTTAATCCTGTTCTGGATTGGATCATTTGTTATGGAGCTGATGAGAATGCACCAGAAAGTCCTTGTTCCTGAACTCTTCTATTGGTCTTTGTTGTTGCTGCATGTTATCTTTGGGAAAATTGAAGCTGGATACTAGTTCTCACTGCATTACTTATGTGATATAAGTGTGCATCTGGATTTCAAAGCCATCATCATACATGACTTGATCAACTACCTTAGTGTGAATCAATCTGCAGTTTGAGATGATATGGTGGTTATGTTAGATGGATGGAATCTGTTGCTCCTTATTGTTGTACTTTCGTTCTCAGCAATTAGTAGTGGATACTGTCTTCTGATAGATTACAATCTCATTTAATGGACTAACTTTATGCTTTCTACTTAAAGTGTTATTCATCCATGCTATCAGATGCTGGTTGAATTGGCATCTCAGTTGGTTTAATTGTTTCTTTTCATCCCTACTTATTTTAATTAATGTGCATGGCTGCATTATATAACCTTTCTCTAGAAGCCTTTTGGACCATTGGCACAGCCTCTTATTATATCATTCTTTTCCACGAGTAATGTTCTGTGTTTTATCTAGAATATTTGAGTATTATTTACCATGAACTTTAACTGTTTTTTCATTTTCTATTGAATGCATCTTCATCAGATGCAGGCAGCTGTCAAAGCTTCACCATGGAACAACATATATAATTAGTGATTTTGCTTGTTCAAAGGTCAAGCCATTTTGATGGCTTGTTTTATATATAATTAATATTAATAATAATAGTAATAATAGTAATAATAGTAATAGTAATAGTAATAATAATAATAATAATAATAATTTTTAGTATATACACCAGATATGAGCTTCTTGTGGTATCTAGTTTAATCATAGTGCTGCTATTTTCACTTCTATCAGCTTATTGAAACTTGCCTTTTGGTGCTCATTCTGTGACTTGTAGTATTTGCAATTTGGTGCATCAGTTTCTGTTAAGGCACTGCCAGCGTTTGCATTTTCTTCACAAATGTCATCCTAACAAACACGGTTCTAATTATACCACAAGTGAGGAGTTTGGATATACTCGAGCTTTTTGTGATGTGCACTTATTTTCTTCATTCCATGTAATGCATTTGGGTGCCACTAAATTTTATGCAACCAGCTTAAATTGATGTACCTGATGTCCTATGTTTTAGGTCTAACCTCTAAATTGAGGAGTGTCCGTCGGTGTTGCAAATACAGAGCATAGGTTAAATTGATATTGTGACATGTTCTGCAAAGTCTTTTGAATAGTTTACTCTTCACTCTTGAATGGGGCTGGTTCTTGAAATGTGAAACACCTTGGTTGTTTTTCTTGATTCTTTAGAACAACTATATAAAACAAATGTTAGTCGCAGTTTATATGCCTGCTTATTTCTAACATATCTCCTTAGCACCTGCTGCTCACAGACTAGCTATTATGGCATATATATATTACTATATATCAGATCACAATGAGGTATACAGAAATAGTATCTGACTTGAGTAATTTACATTTTGTGCATTCCCAGGTTGTTGTTTTGTTAAATATGCTACTTCTGAAGAGGCAGAGAGGGCCATTAGGGGCCTGCACAACCAGTATACTTTGCCTGGAGTATGTACCTTGTAAGCTATTTGTTAAGCTCTGTTCTTTGTTTGCAGATTATTGACTATAAATCTGTTTATGTTCAGGCGATGGGCCCTATTCAAGTTAGATATGCTGATGGTGAAAGGCAACGGCATGGTAATGCTCTGATCTTCAGTAGTTTACCTATTAACTAATGATCTGTGTACGTTGTATGTTATACTGGTTTTGAGGCAACCTTAACAGGCTTTACCTGCTTTGTATGCTCACACATGCACACGCATACGCACATAGGGAAATTATTTCCTACACCGGTGTAGTTACTTCTCGAATACGCAGGAGAGCTGCATACCATTGCATTGATAATAAGAAAGGAGAGTACAACATACCCATAGTCCCACACACAAATACCTCTACATAGTGCCAGCTTCACTAAAATTTAGCACCATACCCTGCTTGTCGCTTGTCGCAGAACATTTTGGTTGTTTTAGCATACTAGCATGTAGAGATAAATTTATTTGTGTTCTCCCAATATTGTTTTTACGTTGTACAGTTACACGTACATGTTTCTTGATCATTTTTTTTTTTCTGATTCTGCATTTTTTTCTGTACCTGAAAAATACTATTCATTCAATCATTTAAGGACATTAAATGATAGTTGTTTTTCTCAGCTCTTTTGTTCGTTGTACTTACTGGGCAATTTCATCAGTTTTTTGTGACATTTGCTAGGGGCCATCGAGCACAAATTATTTGTTGCGTCCCTTAATAAGCAAGCAACTCCAAAGGAGATTGAAGAGGTAAGTAGGTTGAACTTATGTTTGTTTTTGTTTCTTGACAATTTAGTGATTTGCTCATCTGAGAGAGTATTGTAGATTTAGAAACTACTGCTTGGTCTCCATAGTCAACCTGTGCTACTGTATTCTTATCTGTATTTGAGGACATGATTATTGAGGACATGATTAACACAAATTTAGTAGCTTGCTTTTCCAAGGATTGATGATAAAAACATACATTTTTCAGATCTTTGCCCCATATGGTCATGTGGAAGATGTTTACATTATGAAAGATGGCATGAGGCAGAGCCGGGGTTTGTGAATGCCTGTTTGCTTTGCTTTAGTTATACTCTTCGATTCCAACCTTTTATTTTATAACATGTAATATATGCAATATAAAGGTTGTGGCTTTGTCAAATTCTCATCAAAAGAGCCAGCAGTGGAAGCTATGAATGCCCTTAATGGGACTTACATAATGAGGGTAAATTTCTCTGCCAACTGACATATTGTGTGTTTAGCTTTCTGGATATTTATGAGGAATTTATTTCTGTAGGGGTGCGAGCAACCGTTAGTGATTAGATTTGCTGATCCTAAGAGGCCCAGACCTGGAGAATCGAGGTGATTCAACTGTGACTATGTTTCTTTGTTGCATAGCATATGTTATTTTATTTACTTATAAAGTAAAATCATTACCATTTCTGCCTTTTGATTTACCTTTCTGGTTAGGGGTGGCCCTGCATTTGGGGGTCCTGGTTTCAGTCCTCGATCGGATGCAGCACTTGTTATCAGGTTTCAGTTCACTACTTATTCAGTATTCTTTTTTCTCCAGAACAATTAAATTAAGTTGTTAATGAGATGAAACAGGCATGGTCTCTCTCACATGAGTTTGCTGATGCTAAGGGTGTCTACTCAAGTGCATTTGTCAAAACCAAATATTTACTCTAGAATAACACAAGAATAACATAGTAGCTCTGAAATAATCTGCAAAAGATGTTTAAAGTAGGGTAGATAATGTATTATGATATGTAGACAACAATGAAATGTCTGAAAGTGAAACAAGTGCTAGTTTATGTGTATTTTCTGACTTGCTGAACCTGTCTAATAATCAGTTGAACTAATTTCTTAATCATATCTTCTTCTTTTTTATATATGACATTTAAGACAAGCTAATAGTTCATTTTTGAACTAATTAGCTTGTCCTAAAGGCCTAAACGGCTAAACATCTTATATTTAAAAATGGATGGAGTACTTGGAGAAGTTTAGCAGTTCATCTGAGGTTTCTTATTGCTATTCATTATTTATATTTCAGGCCAACAGCCAATCTTGATGAATCAAGGGGTCGGCATATGCCTCCTGAATCTTGGCGTCCATCAAGTCCAAGGTCAATGGCACCTAACCAATATAATAATGTTGGATCTGACAATCCCTTGGCACTAAGTGGTAGCACTGTAACGTCAGCAGATAATGTATATTTCAAGTCAATCCTTTGTTACAGTTTTACTTTTGTTTACTCCATTTCCCAACCTTTGGTTCCAAAACATGACAGGCTGCTTTTCGGTCTCCGCTGTTCCCTGGAAATGGCTCCTTGTCAAATCACATGGCTGTGCCAGCTTCGTCACACATGGTATAATTTTGAATATTATTACTTTCTTTTATCTCATGCTTTTCCTTTAATGGAAATTATTATGTCATAGTGATGGAGACTGCTTTTTAGGGCATGAACACTTCCATGGTACAAGGGCACCATCTAGGAGGCCAACAGATCCCACCCTTGCAAAAGCCACCTGGTCCAGCACAGAATTTCCCTGTACAGCTGCAGAATGCTCAGCCAGGACAGCCTCTGCAGGGGCCTATTCCGCAGATTGGACAGCTTCAGGTCCCACAATCTATGGGACCTGTTTCATTTGGCCAGAATATTTCATCTATCCAATTATCTGCCCAGCCTCCTGCGTCACAGCCATTGATGCAACAGAATGCTTCTGTAGGTGCTTTACAGGGCCCTCCATCTGGACAGTCCAATCCAATGCAAGCTGTTCCTGGCCAGCAGCAACTTCCCACCAGTGTTGCTCCCCAAATGCTCCAGCAGTCAATGCAGCAGATGCCTTCACAAGCACCACAGTTGCTGCTTCAACAGCAGGCAGCTTTGCAGTCTAGTTATCAGTCCTCACAGCAGGCGATTTATCAGCTTCAGCAACAGCTACAACTAATGCAGCAGCAGTCTAACCTAAATCAGCAACCCTCTGCACAGGTTCCTAAACAGCAGGTAATTCTTCATAGCAACAACATTAGACAGCAACTTATGATATAAAACCACTCTGCATTTATACTTACCTTGTCGCTGTCTTCCATTATCATCATTTATATGTTTCTGTTCTTTGTTTTATCTATTATATATTCAGTTAATATGCATTCAAAGCTTTCATGTAATTCTTCATTTTCAGTCTGGGCAGCCAGTGCAATCCAGTAACCCTGGTGCTCCGGGTGCCATTATTCCGACAAGCATTAATGCAATTCCACAGCAGGTTGGTTCACCTGCAGTTTCTTTAACCTGTAACTGGACAGAGCATACCTCGCCTGAAGGTTTTAAGTACTACTACAATAGTGTTACACGTGAGAGTAAGGTGAGGAATAATGCTCATCATGTTAAATTTGAGCAAATTTTGTGGTTTACACTTATGAGCTACTGTATCCCTTCAGTGGGAGAAGCCTGAAGAGTATGTCCTATATGAGCAGCAGCAGCAGAAACTGCTTTTGCTTCAACAGCACCAACAAAAGATTGTTGTACAGCAAATGCAGTCACCGCCACAGGGTCAATCACATCCATCCATGCAACCAACTCAACAGCTTCCCCAGGCACAAGGACAAACACAAATGCATATGAAACAGCAGGTGCACATGCTGTTCCATCGTAGTTTTGGTTCCAGATAGCAGTCTATAGTTTTTTTGTTGGTATTTTGCTTATCCACATGCGCTTCAAAGATATCTCTTGGATGAACTAAAGTTATTTATATTCAAATTGGTTTTATCATTTTTGAACTTTCACATCCTAAATTCAAATTGTTTAATTTAAAGTTTATTTTACTATCTTATTTTTAGTGCACATAATACAAAAGAGGATAAGGATATATCAGTTATATGTGTTGAGAATTTTATTATTATATATATGTATATTGAGTATTTTATTACTAACTTCCTTTTAGTTGTCAGTTCTGGAAAATTTTCCCTTGGCCTTTCTTTTTCTTTCTTATGGTGCTATGCATTATTTTATAATAAAATTTGTGATATTCTAGATTTATGGAGCTCAAACTTTTATGCAGGAATTCAATTATTCTCAATTTCAGGCAACCGGTTCCATTGATCCCAACAGGATTCAACAGGTAGTCTAGTTTATTGCATTATCTATTTTTTTCTTAGCGCTGTGCCTACTTTTATTCATATTTCTTGTTATGCTGCTTGTTCTTGTGACATAATGTAGGGCATTCAAGCTGCACAAGAGCGTGCTTGGAAAAGTTAAGGCTGCAGGTAACCAGAATCATTGTTCTTCCTTCTGTCATCTGTGGATGTTCCCTTGACCTGAAACGTGAATTTGTGATACCCAAAAGTTCTCATAATTTGTGATACCAATTGGTACAACAGCCACAAAGAATGATGTACTTTAGATCGTAACAGGTTACTACATATAAAAAAGAAAAGTCTTATCACGCCTTTTAGGTCACATTCTCAATGTTTTCCTTTTCTGATTTTAATAGGATGCTGATCAATGAATGGGTTACATTATTGGTTCTTATACTTTGCTCAGACCTTTCCCCCGCCATTTTTCAGGTCACAATAATAAAGCGCTAGTCAAGACTCGGCCAATTGTAGAGCAGCTTTGTTTAGTGCCTGCACAGCCTGTCACCGATGCGAATCAGTGTACCTCCGGATTTAGATTAGACTGATACGTAGATGGTAGATTCTGTATGTGTACATTGTTGCAACCTAGGCTATGTATTCCGTGTTGCCAGTTCATCATGTTCTCCAGCGGGCTGCCGTGCTGGTGTGCGATGCTAGATGTCAGCACTTGTTTTCTTTATGATTGTGGCATGATTTGTGATGTTCGGCGCGATGTTGTGGCATTATGTTCGACGCGATGTTTTGGCATTATGTTCGACGCTCTGCTTGTTTTTCCTTGTTCTGCGTGCTGCTGATACAAGTTTTGTGGGCTGTTCAGCTGGATTTAGATCCTCTTCGGTTGGGCTTTTGAACCTTGGAACCTGCTTTTGTTTTTTTAAAAGCTAACCAAAGGGCTCAAAATCTAGTTGCTTTAGGGGGGTGGAGCTATAGGGTATGCCAGGTATGCACTGGCATACTCTGCGTTCCGAGGACTATACAGAGTATACATATGTATTTGAAAAAAATAAAAAAAATGCCGAGAGGCCGGACCGCCGGAGAATAGCAGAAACGAGGAGAGGCCGAGACGCCCGTCTGGGCTCCAGAGATCCACGCGGACATGCGAGTACGCGCACGACGCCACAGATTCTTCGACTCAGATTCTTCGACTCCCACGAACAGTAATCCTCCAGCCGCCGCGGACGACTGACGCCCTGATCCGATCATTGCCTGACTGCACGATGCGAACATTGACCCTGTTGCCACGCCGGCGATAGAGGCACGGAACCCCCCTGGGCCCCGGCTCTCCACCTGCCGTCTGCCTGCCTGGATTGGCTTAGGATGCGAATATGCATCTACCAAATTGCGAATATCAATCTATGAAATTGATTCCACTGAGGTGAGATTCAATCTATTATGCTATTTGGCCTCTTCCAATCATTGTGTCTTCCCGTAGAATTCCAGCCTACTAACGTCATGAAATCACCCATCATTTAGAAGTAACGAGACTTGGATTCGTCCCAACATCAGGATGATCGAGATTCAAAATCATGTGAGTGTTTTTGTAACCTCATTTGAGAATTTAATCTCCATAGGGGCGATTTATTTAATTATTTGGCATTGTGTTTTTTAATATTTGTTGAGCTATGTAGAGAAGCGGGGACATTTTGTATCTCTATTTTAGATAGAAGCATACATCTCTTTTGGATGATTGTTTAACTACTTCGCTCAGAAATTTTTTGATAAAAAAGTATATTGTAAGTTTCTTACTCTCTTTTATGCTTATATTTTAAAACTATTTACATTGCAATTTGTGGCCATTTTTAATTTAAATCTTTGAATTAAACTTTATCAAGTTATTTAGTGTATATATACCAAATTATATTGCAAATTTTACAAATTTTTTTACCGAATTTCTAAAATGGTTCTACCGAATCAAAGTGAATTTTTTTATGGCATACCCTAAAGTAAAATCCTAGATTCACCACTGCTTTAGGCCAAAAGTAGCTTTTGTTCTAGTACAAAATTGAAAGCACTGCACCTCCTGCTTTCAGCTGCTTTTGACACAAAATATTATCCACCTGCAACTGGTTATGTAACGCATACCCGGTTCGTCTATTTTGTTCTGTTCATGTCCGACGTGAAGAAGTCGCAAATCGGTTATGTAACGCATCGTTCGTTTATTTTGTTCTGTTCCGCTTTGACGTGAAGAAGTCGCAAGTTCGCATCGCGGGGCGTTGGCGAAGCCCGCGCAGCCCCCCTCACCAGGCCGCTTGAGATCCCAGTGTCCGGCTGGGAAGGGGGGGGGGGGGGTCTACTGTCCGACCCGGTGGCGTGGAGTCGAGCGCCGACCCCTCCTCCCCCACCAAATTATTTTTTTTGACGTCGTGTGTTCGCTTGGCGCAATTGGGCCGATTGTGCTTTTGGCCCAGCTCTCATTCTCACCCGTGCTTCTGGCCAGCTCACCTTCAAGGCATAGAGGTCCTGTGTACGAATCCAGGTGACGGAAGCACGTACAAATGGGAGATATAACAAAATTAAAAATTGTCCATGTAAGGTTTCGAACACAAGACCAACTGTTTGAATGATCTTACTCTCCACCGTTACATCATATAAATATTGCTGGTGTGTGATAGTATCCTTCTCAAATACATTAGACCTCTGGATAATATTGTATACTAAATATACCACGTAACAAGGAAAACAAATTAGAAAATATAGGCCCTGTTTAGTTCATGTGATGAAATTTTTTTGCATGCCACATCAGATGTTTTATGGAATATCGGAAGGGATTTTTGGATACTAACAAAAAAACAAATTATAAAACAAATTAGAGAACTTGTGAGAAACAGCGAGACAAATTTTTTAAACATAATTATTCCATCGTTAGCAAATATTTAGTATAGCATCAATCATGGACTAATTAGACTTAAAAGATTCGTCTTGTAAAGTTATCGCAATCTGCGTAATTAGTTATTTTTTAATCTATGTTTAATAGTCCATGCATGTGTCTAAACATTCGATATGATAGGTGTAATTTTTTTGCAAAGTGAACTAAATAGGGCCTTAAGTAACAAGAAAAATAAATCAGAAAAAATGAGGAGATAGAGGGAAAAGTCATGTAATAATATAAATAAAATAAAAAAGTAAATAAGAATAAGGAAAATATAATACAAAACATCACTAAAAAGAGTATAATAAAAAACACATAGAACGTCACATAGATACTACTGGAACAAACTAGATATACCACGTAACATCGACATATATTATACTAATACTCAAAGATAATCATGAAATATCTTATTTATAAAGTATGAACATTATATAATATATTACAGGACAACATGTATATATATATATATATATATATATATATATATATATATATATATATATATATATATATATATATATGACAAGAGGAGCCTAGGGTTTCCTATAGGTTTGGGGAAGCCCCACCAACCCCCACAAACCCGGTTCCCGGTCCCAGCCCACCCCCCAGGACCACTGCCTGCGCGCCTGCGGGCCGGGTGGGCGCGTGGGCGCTGGTCCCGGGCGGACGACGCGGCGCCAGCGAGCGAAGGGGGCGCGGGCGGGTCCCGGCGGACGCGTGTCGTGCGCCATGGGCTGTCCCCGCGTGCGCGTGGTTGGCGCGTCGCTTGCCCCCCGGGCGGAAGCGGGGCGCACGGGTACGGGCTGGTACGTGTACGGGACGCATACGAACCCACGGAACGACGTGTATACAGTAACCATTCATATGAACATGTATTTTGTTGCATACTAAAGTAGGAACCATGTGACATACCCACTTGGTGAGTCCGTTGTGAAATAACCATGCATACAACTGTTTTTAGGTGTTGGATAAAACCTCACAGACCCTGTCTAGGTCTTTGTATGGTCAAAAGTGCATACAAACAAGCTTTAGGTGTTGTACAAACCCTTTGTGCGGTCCATATAATATCATCACAGCTCTCGCGTGCACAAAAACTATTATTCTGCTGCATACCAACCATTACTCAGAGTGCATATGTTTCAATGCAAACAAAACCCATCTTTAGTCATGATGCATACAATCCATGTGTATCCGGTATTTGTGGGACTGAGATGCATACAAACCATGAGACAAATTTGTTTCTGCCTTGCAAGATATGGCTGTATGCAAGGTAAAACGGGATGTACTTGTAGGTGCTGCGTAGTGGCTTCGAATGCATATTGATCCGGTTTGAGACCACCCGACACCCCGACAGGTTCCCATACAGACAAAAAGGATGGTTTTGGCTGACCCAAATAACACCCACGGCCTGGGTCCGATCCAAAAACATTCTGTCCATGGAGCTTTGTCTAGGTCCAGGGTTCTGATGGAGATGGAGGAGGGAGAGAGGATGGGATGGCGGCAGGCGGTGGCCATGGCACCGCCCGGCGGCGTGGATGGGGGGGCAACGGGCTTCCCCGGCGGCGACTATCGACGCCGTCTTCCGCTGCTGATAGCGGCCTCGATGTGGAGCTTGTCTCCCGGTGCTCCGGTGCCGACAACGGGGTCCACGGCGGACTACGTCACGCCCGATCCGGTGCTGCGTGCCCCAGCCGATCCGGAGGAAGATGATGGCCCTCCTCGTGGCGTTCAGGGCTGCTTGTGGCCACCGGAGCAGGCATGTGTTGGATCGCACGAGCAGGACACCCCCGCCGTCGACGAACTGCACACCCATGTGAGTTATCTCCCGCAAGGCGACTCCTTTCGCTCTGTTCTTGTTCAAGTAGGAGGAGAAGATAGGTTTTCTAGCATGGTTTCCATGGTTTGTTACCTCTTTCAGCTCATTGATATTGTTTGTATGCAGTTTGTTGGCTGAAAAATCGTATCTTTATAGTTGAGCTTTGTCGATACGGGACATAGACGGCTACTTACCAGCACGGCTCCCGTCAGGACAAGAGCAAGAAGGACGGATCCAAATAGAACACGGATCATCCTAGTTAGACGAATAGAAAGTAACCTCTATAATCGAACGTAACACTTCCTATGGATCCGACTAGGATTAGAAACCATAGCTCGCTCTTTTCCTCTTATAAAAAGGAGCCGAGCACCCTCTTTATAACGGGCATTTAACAACACACAATCATACACCAATCCAACGCAAAAAGGCCAAGGCCGACCGAGTAGAGCTTTTACTCGACGACGAGGGCTCGAACCAGATAAACCGTGTGTCTCTTGCGTGAAAACCGCCGAAGTTCTAGTCGTTCGCCGAGGTCCGAATCAATCGCTACGGGAACCCCGTGGCGTGCTATCGATGGTCAAACACCGACAACCGGGCGCACTGTAGTAGGGGCTTTCGGCGAAATCAACGTCAAAGGCTCGACGAACCTACACATGATGATTTTTCCAACGGGATCAACCTTCGTTTTTAAGTTGGGTCCGCGGGCGGCGCGAACAAGAAATTCTCCATAGTCGACTACTTCAAGAACCCGAGCCGAAGATACAGGAAATTTTTTCAAGACTCAAGCTCACAGAGGAAGCTGAAAACCCAAATATACAAGACAAGCCGAGTTCTTTTCACTACGGTTTCAACAATTCGGCACGAATATATCGAATATCACTTAGAAGGCAATGGAATCTTACGACCTCAACCGATGGAACATCTTCAAACAAGATAAGTACTCTACCTTCCTTCCTTTTCAATACGGTAAACCTCTAGAAGGAGAAGAACTCGACCATCCACCCAATACACACGAAGAAGTGTTCATGATAAGGCAACCTCTAGTACCACCAAATCCAACCCGACTATAAATCTTCGAAGAATCGGAAGGCGATATTCCAAAGAAATTCCGTCACAAGAGAAGGAGAGACCGACAGAATTTAAAGCAAAGAAGAGAAAGAAGAAACAAGAAAAAGAGGAGGAAGAAGGAACCGAGTTCATGAACGTAGAGAAGCATGGCGCAAATATGAAGAAGAGCTAGCCGAGTACAATCAAAAAAGAGCTGAGAAAGAAGCCGAGGAAAGACGAACTGCAGCAAGGACAAGACTTGATCCTATCAACAAGATACAAGAGTTAATTAATGAAATTAACGCCATACAACGACCAAGTGAAGAACAAGCCAGGCTTAGAAGTCTACTCGGAGATACCGCGCAAAAAGGATACAAGACGACCGAGTACCTCCCCGACACATACCATCCGAATGGACAAGTCAAAGAACTCGGAGGATTTCCGCTTTCAAAAGATTATCAACTCCAAATTATGGGAGAAGAGCTCAACCTCATCACGATTGGACGTAAAAAAACAGGGAAAAACAGGGGAAGATCTCCGACACCACCCGTAAGTCCCCCCTGGATTATTTCGAGATACAACAAACGAAGCGATTCCGACTACGGACCCGAGAAAAAAACCCGACAGATTTCCTTGCTTCAAGCAGAAGACTACTCACAAATCAAACTACCTCACAAATTCAAACCATCCAATCATTCAAAATATGATGGCAAGACCGAGCCAATGCAATGGCTTAGGATTTATTCTCAATCTATAGAACTAGCCGGAGGCGATGACGACATAAAAGCCTTATTTTTCCCAATGGCCCCGGAAACATTACCACTCCAAAGTGGTTCGATAAGTTACGACCCGATCTATCAAAGCATGGGGCGACCTCCAAAAAGCCTTTTGCGAGAATTTTGCGGGGATACTTGATCCACCCAATAACGCAAGCCGAGTTGAAAGGTTTAAAGCAAAATCCGTGAGAAAGCCTCGGAGACTTCTATAGAAGATTTGGAGAACTCGTAGCACAAGTACACGACATCACCGAGAGAGAAGTAATAGAAGCATTTTCATACGGCTTAAAAGTAAGATGGATGTTTCACGACTTTTTGCAAGGAAAACCCTCGGACAAACGAGGAGTTCAAAAGAACGATTGAAAAAATGATTACAAAGAGAAGAAAAGACAAGAGAAAGGTTTCCGGACAAATGTAAAACAACTCGAGAAAGGAGAAACAACACGGACGGTAAGAAACAACTCGAACGATCAAAACAACATAAGATGGAACAACCAAAACAACTCGGGATATCAAGACAACTCAAGATATCAAGACAACTCAAGAAGATGGAACATTCAAGACAAATGACAAGAATTCCACAACAAAAAAGAGATATTCGACAACATGGTGGCATCCACCGAAAAGAAAGAAATTCTACCCGGCAAGAAGATTTGAAGATCTTGAAAATATGAAATGCATCTATCATCCAACAGAATTCACCCTATGGGGAATGCCGCATCTTTCAAGAAAAATATATGAGAAAGGACAAACAAAACAAGGAAGAAAAAAAAGAGAAAAAAGAAGAAGACAACACAACCGATAACGGTTTTCAAAATCCAAGAGCAACAATATCGATAATATTCTCGTGAGTACCCTGTTCTAGGAGCAAACAAGAAGACAAGCTTGCTTGGCGAACAATCATGGCAAAGGCGAGCCCAAGAACACCCGATATTTAAACCGGTCACAATATCCAATTCAGTTCTCACGGAAAGACCAATGGACAAGTGTTGGGAACGCAGGGGGCTATATCCATTAGTACTCGGACCAACAATTGCCGCCATAACAAGAACCAAAGTACTCATCGATGGGGGGGCAAGACTCAACATCATATTTTCGACACCCCAAGAAGATGGGACCAGAATTCTCAAAAATGATCACACCTACAAGCGTACCTTTCTATGGGATAGTACCCGGAGACCAGCTATGCCTCTCGGACAGATTACACTTCCAAGAATATTTGGAACTCCCACAAATTACGGGACGAGCTCATCAAATTTGAAGTTGCAGATTTTGAATCATCATATCATGCGATATTAGGAAGACCAAAGACTAGCAAAATTCTTGGCTATACCACACTATCCATATCTACTACTCAAGATGCCAGGACCACACGGAGTACTCTCTCTCAAAGGAGACCTAAAAAGAGCCTACGAATGCGATGTACAAGCAATACAAATATCCTCAAAAGTACAAGGTGAAATCAACTCGGCGATAGCAAAAGTAAGAACGGAAGAACTAGAGATACCAGCCAAAAAGCAAAGTACACTCACTACAAATGAGGGAGAGGGCACCAAAAAGATTGATCTAGGGACGGGTGACCCATCAAAGACTGCGCCACAATCAGCGCACACCCGCCTATCAAATAGGAACTCGCGCTCACCAACTTCTTACGGGACAACAAGGATATATTTGCCCGAAACCAGCGGATATGCCCGAGTCCCAAGGGAGTTGGCTGAGCACAAAATTGAAGTCAACAAAGGAGCAAGACCGATCAAACAAAGACTACGACGTTTTTCACCAGACAAGAAGGAAGCAATAAAAAAAGAAATAGCCCGACTACTAGCAGCAGGGTTCATTAAAGAAATCTTACACCCGCATCGGTTGGCAAATCCTGTTCTCGTACACAAAAAAGAACACGTATGAATGGCGTATATGTGTCGACTACACGGACCTCAACAAACATTGTCCAAAAAGACCCTTTCGGATTACCAAGAATTGATCGATAGTGGATTCAACAAATAGGATCAGCTCTATTATCCTTTCTAGATTGCTACTCGGGATATCACCAGATTGCACTAAAAGAAGAAGACCAAAGCAAGACTTCTTTCATTACACCTTTCGGCGCCTATTGTTACAAAACAATGTCTTTTGGACTCAAAAATGCAGGAGCAACATACCAAAGAGCAATCCAGAGTTGTTTGGGAGATCAAATTGAAAAGAACGCGGAAGCATATGTGGATGACGTAGTCGTCAAAACAAAGAACCCGATTCTCTCGATTGAAGATTTACAACAAACTTTCAACAATCTCAAAAGATGGAAGTGGAAACTCAACCCCAACAAATGTGTATTTGGCGTATCATTAGGACAACTACTCGGATTTCTAGTCAGCCAAAGAGGAATTGAAGCAAGCACAAAACAAATCAAGGCAATAACCGACATGGGCCCACCAAATAGATATCAAGGATCTACGAAACTAACAAAGTTGCATGGCAGCACTCAACAGATTCATCTCCAGACTGGGGAAAAAGGCTTACCTTTTTTCAAATTACTAAAGAAAACGCATAAATTTACCTCGAACGAAGAAGCACAAGAAGCTTTCGACAAGCTAAAAACATGCATCAGCACATCTCCAAAAATTAGTACCACCAAAGAAAGACGAAGACCTCATGCTCTACATTCATCGCAACTACTTCAAAGTGGTTAGCACAGCTATTGTGGTCGAAAGAGAAGAACAAGGACACATCTACAAAGTACAAAGGCCAAGATACTACATAAGTGAAGTACTCACGGATCAAAAGTGAGATATCCTCACGTGCAAAAACTACTCTACGCAATACTTATAACCTCAAGGAAGCTTAGGCATTATTTTGAAGATCACAAAGTAGTCGTCGTAACAGGTTTTCCACTCGGAGACATCCTAAGAAATCGAGACTCAACAGGACGAATCTCAAAATGGGCAGTTGAACTCGGAGCACTCAAGATAGAATTTACACCAAGAAAGGCAATCAAATCTCAAGCATTGTCCGACTTCATTGCGGAATGGACCGAAATACAACAACCTACTCCAGACGTCATCCTAGACCATTGGAAAATGTACTTCGATGGATCTCTAAAACTAGGAGGGGCAGAGAGTAGGAGTACTACTTATCGCACCCGATGGAAAACAACTCGATATGTTCTACAAATTTTATGGCAAGCTACCAACAATGAAGCGAGTACGAAGCACTCATCCTCGGCCTACAAGTCGCAACATCACTTGGAATCAAAAGATTACTAGTCTACGGAGATTCAGCAGTAGTAGTCAACCAAGTCAATAAAGAATGGGATTGCACCAAGGAAAACATGGATGCCTATTGCGCAGAAATCAGAAAGCTTGAGAAGAATTTTCAAGGTCTAGAAATACATCATATATTACGAGATTCAAATGTTGCAGCTGATGTGTTAGCCAAACTAGGCTCAGATAGGGCAAAAGTACCCGCTGGAGTTTTTGTAAAAGAATTAAACAAACCATCTATCAAGTCAGACGAAAAAGAAGACGAGAAGAAGAAGACAGAACAAGAGCAAATTCTAATGATCAGCACAGACAACTCAACATGGATGCAAGTATTCATAGATTACATCAAGGAAAAGAAGTTACCTGGAAATAAAGCAGAAGCAACTCGGGTAATCAGAAGAAGCAAAAACTACGTCTTAGTAGGAGATAATCTTTACAAAAGAGCAGCATCATCAGGCGTATTATTGAAATGCGTATCAACAACAGAGGGGAAAGAAATATTACTAGAAATGCACTCGGGTGCTGCGGGAATCATGCATCTTCAAGGACACTAGTCGAAAAAGCTTTTCGATCAGGATTCTATTGGCCAACAGCATTGAAAGACGCCGAAGAACTAGTCAAATACTGCAAAAACTGTCAAATGTTTGCAAGACAAGCACACGTTCCAGCTCACAATCTAATATGCATCCCACCAGCATGGCCGTTCTCATGCTGGGAGCTTGATCAAGTCGGACCACTTAAGAAATCCAAAGGAGGGTTCGAGTACATCTTCGTAGCCATCGACAAGTTCACCAAGTGGATAGAATACAAGCCATTAGTAAAATACAGCTCAGCCAAAGCACAAGAGTTCATCCAAAAAATTATGCACAGATTTGGGATGCCAAACAGGGATAATTACAGACCTAGGATCACCATTCACGACCAATGAATTCAAAAGTCGGGCTCAAGATCTGAATTTAGCATTGATTATGCATCGTAGCTCATCCTCAAGCAAACGGTCAAGTAGAAAGAGCAAACGGTCTTATCTTGGCAGGATTGAAACCAAGACTATATGAAGACCTCAAAGATTACGGTAATCAGTAGCTCATCCTCAAGCAAACGGTCAAGTAGAAAGAGCAAACGGTCTTATCTTGGCAGGATTGAAACCAAGACTATATGAAGACCTCAAAGATTACGGAGCAAAATGGATAGATGAACTACCCAAAGTAGTCCAGGGATTATGAACTCAAATAAGCGAGCAACCGGCTACTCGCCTTTCTTCCTAGTATACGGATCGGAAGCCGTACTACCAAATGACTTGATCCGACATCTCCCAAAAATTGAGCAATACAATGAAGGGGAAGCGAAGAAACCAGGAGACTAGAAATCGACAAACTTAGAAGAAATAAGAGTAAATGCAACACTACAATCAGAAGATATATGCAAGGACTAAGAAGATATTACGACAAAAGCGTTCAACCAAGAACCATACAAGCCGGCGATCTAGTCCTCAGGAAAATACAAAAACTAGATGGAAGACACAAACTACTCAGCCCATGGGAAGGCCCCTTCATAGTAACAAAAGTAACAGGACCAGGATCCTACGAACTGATGACTGAAGACGGAGCTCCAATAAAAAATTCATGGCACATATCTCAATTACGACGATTTTTTGCATAGACAACAAAGATATATACTACTTCTTCCAATAAGGATTCATTATTCAAAAGAAAAGATTACAATGTCCCAGTTTCTTTTCAGAACTAAAGCCCGACTTCTAGAATACGGGACTCGGATAAGGACCTACGATCCAAAAAGCACTCAACCTCCCGGGCAAACCCCGATGAGAGCAAAAAGCGCTCGACCCCCCGGGCAAACCCCGATGAGAGCAAAAAAGCGCTCGACCTCCCGGGCAAACCCCGATGAGAGCAAAAAGCGCTCGACCCCCCGGGCAAACCCCGATGAGAGCAAAAATCGCTCGACCCTCCCGAGCAAACCCCGATGAGAGCAAAAAAAACGCTCGACCCCCCGGGTTGTTTTCACAACACCGATGAGAGTACGGCTAAAGAAGTCAACACTCGCCCTATTCTAGCTCCTTTTCAGGACTAGATGAGAGCCAAGAGAGAGCTCGACCTGTCCCGACTTCTAGGTAAATGGAACTCGGATGAGGGCCTACGGTCCGAATTATTTGTTGAAGTGCAAAATGGCTACAACCTAGCCTGAGCCCAACTATTCCGGGTTGTTTTCACAACACCGATGAGAGTACGGCTAAAAGAAGTCAACACTCGCCCTATTCTAGCTCCTTTTCGTGGACTAGATGAGAGCCAAGAGAGAGCTCGACCTATCCCGACTTCTAGAGAAAAAAAGAACTCGGATGAGGGCCTACGGTCCGAACTAATCATTGAAGACGGCTACAACATTAACTATTCTTAGATGGATTCACAACACCAAAAAAGAATACGACAGACAAAGAAAATATTCAAAGGTCAAGAACAAGATATTTGACCACGATTCAAGAAAAAAAATTCTTTTTATAATCCGGAAGACACCAAAGTTTCATTACAACAAAAAAGTTCACTACCGATGATCATCACCATCATCGGCACGCACCGGCGTAATCTCTACAAGATCGAGAAACTCCCCGAGCTAAAGGCGGGGACAACAGCTTCGGACTCATGAGTGCTTGTTCATCCTCGGGAGTATGGGTCCCATCCATCACTCTATCAAGAGGAAAGTTGGGATCAACCACTCGGATGCGAGCCAAAACACCCCGAACGCCAAGCAACACCGCATCCTTAGCAAAATTAATGGTCCGCTTCGGTCGGGCCGAGGAAGGAACTCGAACCTGTGTCGACCCGGATCTTCAAAGCCTCCTCAAAGATAGTGGCAAGTCCTTGCACGTAACTCGCAAAGGCTGACCACCTGCCTTCCGAAACCTTCACGACGAGCGTACAAGTCTTCAATTGATGCCTTAGCCCGCAAAAAGATCTCGACCAGACCACGCCTAATCAGTAGAGCCCGGCTAAAGTTTCTTCAAAGATCCTCCTTTACCTTCTCCGAGTCATTACGAAAGGTTTTTACTTCAAGCTTCAAAGCTTCGCCTCTTTCCGAGTACTTTTTCTTCAAAGCTGCAAAGGGAAGCGTAAAGAAGTCGAAAAAAAAAAAGCAAAGAATGTAATTATACGCAACAAAAAACAATTACAAATACCTTGAAGATCTCGAGAAACCTTCTTCTCGATTCAACGGCAAAGAACCACTTGAGCTCTCAAGGCGCCTCCGAGGATTAACGCCCTTGACGCCCTCATCAAAAGCGCCCGGCCGCAGAGAAGCCAACTCATCCAACAACTTCTTTTGAGACTCGACGAGCCAAAAAAGAGGTTAGAATCACCGACATACTCCCCGCATATAAAGAAAAAGAAGGATAAGAAAAAGACAAGACAAAAATAAAGCAAACAAGTCATCCTTCCCGAATTGTTCAAGAAAAGACTTGAATCCAGCCTCAAGCTTCTTAAGGCGAGAACTCGGATTGAAGTCTTCTTCCGATCCCCGCATCAACTTCAAATCACGGACGAATCCCAAGGAGGATAAAAAGGAGACAAAGGAGGAGAACACCCAACCCTAGGATGAGGAGAAGTTAGGGGTTGGGCAAATAGCAACTTGTCTGCTCCTAAAGAAGTCGCCACAACCGCTTGAGCAGCTAGCAGCGAAGAAGTCCCAACAGCAGAAGAAGGAGTCACCATGAGGGTAGACTCAACAAAGGGATTGGGGTCGCAAAGGCACCCGACCCACCACACCAACACTCTCCGTCTTCTCGCAGTCGGCCGGAGCGTAAGAAATAGCAGCAGATAACCTACAAAAACTAAAAAAGTCAAAGACAAATGATGCAAGAAAATAAAAAGAAGTCGAAAAGAAGAAAAACTCACTTAGGAGGACGACGGAAAGCAATACGAGGCCGAGGTGGTGGAGGAGGCATGACCTGCTCCAGATCCACCAACAACCCTAAGAGACGAAGGAGCAGGACCCGGCAAGGGTCCCAAAGCCGAGGTTGAGAAGAAGTCGACCGGGGGGCTACAGAAAGCCGTAGTCAAAGTTAAAAGAGCAAAGAAGTATACACAAAAAAACCAAGAAGACAACACTCACCGGCGAAGAAGGGGAGAGTTGTCAACATCCTCAACCTCATCTTCAAAAAGAAGAACTGATCCACCTTCTACCAAGAAAAGAGAATCAAGACTACTTTCCAAAAAAAACAAAACAAGTCGAAAAAAAATCAAACAACCTCTCACCTATCGAAGGTTACCCCAAGGCCGAGGAGAAGGAGAGGAACGCCCCCGCTTACGCGCCGGGCCAAGAAGAAGAATCTCCCCGCAGCAGGTCTCTTAGCACCAAAGACGAGTAACTTGAGGAAGGGCCACCGGCCGATAAGGAACATACTTGAAGAGAAGGCTCCATCAAAGAAATACCCTAAGAAAAACAACTCGGTCTTCAATTACCTGATGACCAAGACCAAATAGGAGGAGCGTGAAGAGAAGCAATCTCCCCATCAACATAAAGAGAGGCATCGGCATCAAAATCCCCGCCAAAAGGCTTCAAAAAGAACAAAAAGACAAGTCAAGATTAGTCAAAAAAGTACTCGAAAAACAAAAATTCAAACAAAAAATATAACTTACAGCCAGAGGAGGATTGTTGGCCGAGTACTCAAAGCCAATCATGGGGACCACCGACGCTCCCTTCAAAATCTTCCGGAGGCGCACAAGCACCTCACCATTGGACAACTCTCGGTCGTGGCCACCATTCGGGGAGGGATCTTCAAAGACCGCAGTACTCGAAGCCAAAATGCTCCCCGTGCCTTCAAAGGCTGTACTCGGCGACGAAGATAGCTTGCCACAATGGCGAAAAACCGCACAAACCATTCTCGCTTCAAGTAACTAATCCTATTGAAGAGGGGTTGGAGAAGAGTCAACTCGGGCAAGCAGAAGCTGCTCCTTCTCCCACCGATCATTAGGAACAAAGCGGACCCCCCGAGTAGGTTTGGAGTGCCGAGCACCAAAGACCACCATCAAGATTACCAAAGATAAAACCACTCGGACCGCCAATCCTTCACGGATTCAACAAGATCGTACTCAAAGAAGTGGCTCGACTTACGCCCCGCCGAATTGAATTCCACATCCACCAAGGGTGTGGAGGGAATCGCTAGGGGTCGCGCCTTGAGGCGAAAAGAAAGCGGAATGTATTTAGGGAAGGAGGAATGCCAAGGAAAGTTTCACAAAAATGAACAAAAAACAGAAAGATGAAGAACTCCATTCGGGGTAAGATCATGGAGAGAGATGCAAAAATAGCGAAGAAAACGGTGAAGGAAGGAACAAGCCGGAAGACGAGTCCCGGCGCGAACAAAAGAAATAAAAAGAACAATTTCCCCCGGCGAGGAACAGAACACGATGCTCACCAGAGCAACCCAACCGAGAACTCCTTGGGCCGGATCATCCCCCACTCCCCGCAGCTTCGACCGATGCTTCTCCCGAAAGCGGTCGGAGAGGGGAAGTTCTTCACGATGGCCTTCATAGTAGCAAACTCGGGATTCAACTGCTCGTCGACCTCCTCCTCAAGAACTAGCTTCTCAACTACCGACTTCTTGGAGGCCACCTTCCTCCTTCCCATGTAACGAATCAAGCACCCAAAACTAAGAGGAGGATGCGTGGCGGCAATGCAAGAGCAAAGATTTGGGGATTTTTTCTACGGCGCTAGGGTTTCAGGAAGCAAAGGCAAGGTGAAGAAGAGGAACAGTAACCGCAGCTAATTTATAGACCGGTCTTAAAAGGCCCACTTAAGGGACAACGGTAAAAAGGCCAACGGATACAAGGCGCAGTAACAGGAAAGGCCCAGTAAACCCTTAAATCACGGGATAACGGTCCTTATCTCGTTACCCACCAACGGTAAAAGTATTGTGCCGTTACAAGGAAAGGTAGCTTTGCCAATATTACCATAACAAGTCGACACAAAAGAAGACGGCCACCAACAACCCCAGTCGAAGGAAGCCAGTCAACTGCTGAGCCAAAACAAGTCTACTCAAAGATAGACAATCTTCACATCAATTAAGAACAAGTCGGCACGAGAGAAGCCATCCAAGAACAAGACCACGTAAATGAAGACGCTTAACATCTCAGCTAAAAACAAGTCTACTCAAAGACGTACCATCTTACTATCTACCAAAACAAGTCGGCACGAAGGCGCATAACCAAAGAATTCAGGACAAAACAACTTCGGATTACTTCATGAACATATATTTCTTCAAGACAATTTACATGATACAAGGATACAAGTCTTACAAGACCCATCGAATTCAGAAAGAACACCGGCAACGGTTACAAGGAACCCCTGTAGAATTTGGCCATAGAAGAGAATTACGCGAAAAATCTACAAGGAACCCAAAGTGGAATTCCGCCATAGAAAACAACTACGCCAGAATCCAAAACCGCCCTTGTTGCGCACCCGCACTACCTCCGAGGCGTAATGAGCCGAAAGCGGATCCAAAGCAACCTGGATACACCAACGCAAAGGCATCCAAGATCGCCAAAAGGAGCACCGACGATCAAGCATCACATCGGGCCTCCAAGAACAAGTCGGATCGAACCCCATGTGAACAAGAGAGCTCCAGCTTCTGCGTCGGGCGGCAAGGATCTGCACCGCACGCCTAGAAGACTGTGGCGGCTCGGCAAACCTTCCCACGCAGAGCATATGTCCGGCGAGAGTGGAAAAGAAGAACTAAGAGTGCAAAATGACCCAAAGATAAGGCACATCTCAAGACTTCTTCTACCTACCGTAACGAGCCTCCAATCACAATGCTACTCCGGGATTAGTCCCGCCTCTAATCCCTATCTCAAGAATTCTTCTACCCACTAAATGGACCATACCGAAGAACAAGAAAGAAGCCCGGGGGCTATTCAACCTCGCAAACTATCATTGTCACAAGAGCAGAAGACGCATACTACAAGACTCAAAACAACCGAAAGGGAAGTGCAATTTATAGACCAAGATCGGCGTACATAGACCAAGTTCACCAATTCGTAGAAGCATTGACAAGGACAATAAAAGAAGGCAAGAAAGAGAGCAAATGAAGAGTATATTCCGGGCATATCCCAAAGACAAGAAAAGCCTTTATACCACCACCGCCAACGCCCAACCATAAAAGCGCACATAAAGGACGGTAAAAGAAAGTCACGAGCTGTTGTCCGCTTCCTACCACGTAAGAACTCGGAAAAAGCTCGGGGCTGCAGCTAAGGAAGAACTCGAAAAAAAGCTCGGGGCTGCGGCTAAAGAAGAACTCGGAAAAAAAGGGGGCTGCGGCTAAAGAAGAACCCGACTACTTTTGAGGAAAAGAATTCAAGCTCGGGGCTACAATTTCAAAGCCATCATGCTACTCTGGACCCTCCAAAATTTGTTCCAAAAAGCAAGAGGCTCGGGGCTACACTCATTGAGTGCGCCAATGGGCGTCGTCAATCAAAAAGCCACCACCCGACTACTTTTGAGGAAAAGAATTCAAGCTCGGGGGCTACAATTTCAAAGCCATCATGCTACTCTGGACCCTCCAAATCTTTGTTCCAAAAAGCAAGAGGCTCGGGGGCTACACTCATTGAGTGCGCCAATGGGCGCATGTCAATCAAAAAGCCACCACCCGACTACTTTTGAGGAAAAGAATTCAAGCTCAGGGGCTACAAATTCAAAGCCATCATGCTACTCGGACCCTCCAGCTCTTTGTTCCAAAAAGCAAGAGGCTTGGGGCTACACTCATTGAGTGCGCCAATGGGCGCACGTCAATCAAAAAAGCCACCACCCGACTACTTTTGAGGAAAAGAATTCAAGCTCGGGGGCTACAATTTCAAAGCCATCATGCTACTCCCGGACCCTCCAGCTCTTTGTTCCAAAAAGCAAGAGGCTCGGGGCTACACTCAATGAGTGCGCCTATGGGCGCCGCAACCAAAAGCCATCGCCCGACTTCTTTTCCGACAAAAAAACAACTCGCACGAAGGCTCGGGGGCTACAGGGGCATACACCCTCAACTTTTTTTTTTTCTCAAGATCCTCCAAATACTTATAAATAAGTAGCAAGAGGCTCGAGGGCTACACTCAATGAGTGCACCTACGGCGCATCGAAAGGGAACAATTCTTCAGCTAGACCACTTCGAAGCATCACTCCGTAAGCAAAGGCGCCCCCGAAGTTCTACTTCAAAATGCTCGGGGGCTTGTCGATCTGGGACATAGACGGCTACTCACCATCACGGCTCCCCGTCGGGACAAGAGCAAGAAGGACGGATCCGAATAGAACACGGATCATCCTAGTTAGATAAATAGAAAGTAACCTCTCGTAATCGAACGTAACACTTCCTATGGATCCGACTAGGATTAGAAACCATAGCTCGCTCTTTTCCTCTTATAAAAAGGAGCCGAGCACCCTCTTTTTGTAACAGATTTAACAACACACAATCATACACCAATCCAACGCAAAAGGCCAAGGCCGACCGAGTAGAGCTTTTACTCGACGACGAGGGGGCTCGAACCAGATAAACCGTGTGTCTCTCTTGCGTGAAACCGCCGAAGTTCTAGTCGTTCGCCGAGGTCCGAATCAACCGCTACGGAACCCCGTGGCAGGCTATCGGTGGTCAAACACCGACAAGCTTCGTCCTAGAAATGTACTTGCTCAAGTAGAAGAAGAATATAGGTTTTTGCATGGTTTCCATGGTCTTTAATTGTCTTTAACTAACATGATGTCGATTGCATGGCTGTTTATGTTGTATATCCATTATTAGTGCATTCTTTGCTGGACAGTAGATTTTATATGAATTTGAGATGTTAGTTGTATGCACTGTGTAGTTGCATCTTGTTGTAATCATGCTTCCTCACTTCTACTAGCTGGGTAGTGTTTGTATACAGTTTGGACTGGCATCTTATACTTTATATTTTTTGTTATCTCATTAATGAAGTTTGTATGTAGATTCAATACTCAAAATTGAAATCTTTAATATTTATCTGTTGTACTCATTCAGCTATAAGGGTTTGTATACACTGTTTCCTAATGCCAAGATTTGGAGTACTGCTCGCAAAGTTCTGTATGCATCCTGTATTGAGTATCATTCAATTACAACTATAACCGTAGGGTATTTTTGATATGCAGCCTGAGGATATTGATGAACGTCTTGTGCCAAGGGTCGGTATGTAGTTCAAGACAGTCGAGGATGCGTACCTATGCTATGCACAGTATGCTGAGGCCGTGGGCTTTGGCATCAAGAAGTACCGTGAGAAAAAAGGAGTCAAGTGGTTAAACTGTGTGAGGGAGGGCAAGTGCAAGGTGAAGAAGAAGAAGAAAGGGAAGAAGGTGCACAAGAAGTCGACGAAGCGAGTTGGTTGCTTGGCTGGTCTTAAGCTCAAGAAGGTCTTTGATGAAGAAGGGCGCCTCTTTTCAGTGATTATTGATGTGGCCAATCTGAACCACAAGCATGCATTCCTGAAAGATCCTGCAGCCAAAAAAAACTTCTATTGCAACAAGCAGTTTGATCCCACGTACCTGGAGTACGTTGGTGGGATGCAAGACAGCCGGGTACCAGCCCATTGTATACTTGACAACCTATCGCATCTTCATGATGGTCCAGAAAATGTGCCCCTAACTCGAAGGCAGCTAGAAAACATGTAAGTGGTTTCGTCTAAGTTTGATATGCATGCATGTTTGATGTTATATGCATAATACTGTGCGTCTTTCAGAAAAATAGTACCCCAGTAACTGTAGTCCCATGCATCTCACTGTGTATGCATCAATAACTAAGGTTGTATGTATATGACTGTACTTGTATGCATCAGTACCTATGCTGGAATGCATCGAAAACTAAGGGTGTATGCATCTGGAGGTCTACTGGAAAGCAGCCAGGGCAAGGGAAGCCCAGATGGACGATGTAGCTAAGCTACTGGCTTTCTTCACTGAGTGCAAGCAGGAAAACCCACAGTTTTTCTGTGACTTCTTGCTAGACAGCGATGGTAAGATTGTGAGCATATTCTGGTCCTCCGCAAGCATGCCAAGGAGATTATGTGGATTTCGGTGATGCCGTCATGTTTGATACAACCCACAGGACCAACTTGTATGACAAGCCACTAGCAATGTTTGTTGGCGCTAATCATCACATGCAATGCACCATCTTTGGGATTGCCTTTCTTGGTGACGAGACAATTGAGACATCTGAAAGGGTATTCAAAACATTCAAGAACTGCATGGGTGGCAAAGTGCCTGCTTGTATCCTCACAGGTATGCCCTCTTTTGCATTCTGCAATGTTGTGGCATGTTTTGCATAAATCTGTATGCTGTACTCACCAGGTTTGCATGCACATAATTGTACTGTGTACGCTTACGATAGAACTATTTTTATGATTCGCAGACCAGGACCTAGCCATGCCGGTTGCTATCCGTGTGGTTTTCCCGAACGTGGTGCACCGCCTCTGCTTGTGGCATGTGATTAACAAATTCCAGCCATTGCTAAATGAGCTGTACGCTCGGTTTGTGAAGCGCTTCTTCAAAGAGAAGTTCCACTCTGTCGTACACCATCCACTGACTACAGTTGAATTTAAATCCGCGTGGTCAATGCTGCTGGATGAGTTTGAGCTCCATGATGATCAGACATTGCAGGCCTTGTACGACATCAGGTCGGAGTGGGTGCCGGCCTATTTCAAGGATGACTACTGTGGCACGATGATCTCGACGCAAAGGAGTGAAAGTGTCAACAACATCGTCAAGCAATGCCATGTGGATGCAAACACACCTCTGCATCTCTTTGCCAAACAAATGATGAAGTTCATGCACCGGCGTAAGATGGAAGAAGCGACGGAAACATATGGCTGCACGGTACGTATGCATGGCTAATTCTGTTGATGTGTTTGTTTTCTGTGATTTGTATGCACTAATTGTTGATATGAACAGTAGTTTGTATGCAATAATTGATGTGACTACATATAGGATACTATAGTAGCAATGATAGTTTCCTGCAAATTTATGGCACTTGGTTTGAATGCTATTTATCTGAAGATAGATGTACTATTTATGCAACATGCACGAGTTATGTGTATGCCACTCGGGCTAGTTTTTTATGCACTCAATTATGCACTGTATGGACTCAAAATATTATGTGTGCAATGTTTTGTATGCACTGACTTATTTTAATGCCTGCAGAGTGAGACGGTGACAAATTCTTGTTGGGAATTTGAGATCAGAGTTACCCAGGTCTACACAAGGGCTGTGTTTAAGCGCTTTGAGGAGACGATGAAGCGTGCAACAGCATACCGCATTACTAAAGACACAGAGGGAGGGAGAAATGCATGGCTGGTGCAGCATACAAAGAATACCTAGAAGATTGTGTGGGGGCAGCACCAGTTCAAGGTGATAGTAGACAAAGAGCAAAGGTTGTTCACTTGTGAGTGCAAGCAGCTGGAGCACACAGGTTAGTTCTTAAAATGTTTTATGCATGTTATCAAAGCTTTATATACATGGATGATCTGCTGAGGCTGAAACAAAAAAATGATATCACCCCCTTGCATGTGTTCATCTAGGGCTGTTCTGTGTGCACTTGCTACGAGCATTTTGCATGTGCAGCTGGAAAAGATACCAAGAAAATATGTGTTGCAGCGCTTGTGCTGGAACGCACGCCACGAGGTGCCATTTGACAGAGCTGATCGAAGACTGAAG
This sequence comes from Chrysopogon serrulatus, assembly GCA_015844335.1. Taxonomy (NCBI): domain Eukaryota; kingdom Viridiplantae; phylum Streptophyta; class Magnoliopsida; order Poales; family Poaceae; genus Chrysopogon; species Chrysopogon serrulatus. Next base: position 43,021 of record JADLZL010003334.1, on the reverse strand, counting down.
GGTGTCGACGGCGAAACAAAGGCTCACAAAAGCAATGAAACTTGTGAGGTTTGCCTGTATGTCAAAGGCTGGTTTCGATCGATCAATGGTGGGTCTGGATGATCTCATCAACCTGATCTGTGGTTTGGAACCTGACATCTATACGCAAGAGATCGACTTGGACGATGAAGGAGTAAGCAGCCAGTCAAATGCCCCAATATATAATTAAATTTGCTGCCATCCTTGGGTTCTATAGGCTGATTGACTTTAATTTATGTAAATCTAATCCAGGTTGCAGAAGAGACACAGCCGGATGATGATCCACCGCAACCAGCTGTGAATGTAGCCGTAGAGGTAAAATAGCTGATACATCTGTTATAGGTTTATATCGTTCATTGACTTCAGCTTTAATGTAATAAACATGTGTTTTCGTGTGTTCTTCTTGTACCCAATCAGTGCCCGGCGACCAACACTCAGCGTACATGCGATGCATCGCGAGAGGCAACAATGGCTCGTGGGGCAGTGCGCTATCCATGTATTTTACCATGTGTGTTAATTATATACATAATGGCTGTTGCTTGTATACTTGGTTCATTCATTGTACCCATTGGCAAAACTGAAATATATATGCAGGAGGTGTACAAGCAAACAGAGCGGGACAGCAGCGCTGTACAAAGCCACCGAAATCAAATGGGCCACGGGGAGGTATGATTATTACCAGTCCCTTCTGTTTATATACACTGTTACATAGGGCTATATGCATATAGATTGAACCCAACAACAAAGATGATGGTAAATTTTCCGCTGATGTATTTTACTATGACGTTTTTCTCATTGGGTTGGGCATCAGCCTTGTGAGGCCGACAAGGCCAAGCCAAAGGGCAGGAACAAAGATACAACTGAAAAGAAGGAGCTGAAACTCGGAGCAAAAGGTGAGAAGAAAAAAACAGGAAATGCAAGAGATGTGGCATTGCCGACGGCCACAACGCGTCTACATGCTTGCAGGTATAACCTATGTGCTTGCATATCATGTTTCTGTATATTGCATAACACCTTAGACTTTGTATTGAACAGTGCATACAAATTTGCTTGGACTTACGCAGGTGGAGGCAAACCGGTTAAGGCTGGCGAGCCTTGTGGGCAAGAAGAGAGGCCGACCCCGGGTGCAAAAAACCGAGTGAGCAGTGGTGTTGACTCGGGCTAGGAAATGACCATGCCGAAGAGGCGGTGCTTGGTGGTCTTCGATGACGAAGAAGGTGATGAAGATGGTGTACAGCCTCTGCGAAATGACCTGGATGACAGCCCCAATATAGCAGGTCACACACCTGCTACAAGGAAGAGAGGCAGGCCTCCTGGAGCAAAGAACAAGGCCACCTTGCAGAGAGCAAACATGCAATCCTAAGCATGCAATTCAAAACACACACAGAGAAAAACTGCTCTAAGGCAATCTTTCCATTATAATTCACTTGTTCACGTGGCTGCATTTTGTGGTTCCTGTAACCAGCAGCAGTTTTGCCACCTCAATTCTTGGTTTGAGTGCAGTGCAACTGTGGTCTATATTCACTTATTGACTTGGCTCTATGGTGTGATTCTGGCTGCTAGCAAATATTGTTTGATTGGTAAAAATTTTGCTTAAGTGCTGTTGAGCATTGATTCTGTATGCACTTCTCAACAATAATTTGGTATCGGAGAATGGTTTGAATTTTGAGTTTAAGATCTTTGTATGCATCCCAGATTTCTATATCCATACAGTTAGTTTTAATGCTTGCAGCTACTGGTTTGTATGCACGAGTAGGTGTTTCAATGTAGAGTTTTAACGCTGAGTTTGTGTTAGGTATGGAAGTTCTTTGTTGACTAGATGGATAGAATTTGGTATCGGTCTGTATGCATTGTTACCTAGGTCCGTATTCATTGTAACCTTGGCCCGAATGCGCTCTCTGTCAAATCGGTATATCCATTGTAACCTTGGTCTGTATGCATTGGTCTGCTATGCGGGGTAAATTATGCGTGCATGCAGCCCGATGTGTGTACATGTTGTACTTCATATGCACTAAACACATTACTAATATAACGTTTTTTTTGTTTTGATGCTTTGGACAAGGGGTGTGTATGCAATGACTGATTTAGAAGCTTTGGTTCTTTATGCGCTATATGGTTCAACAGTATGTTGCATGTCAGATCTCTTGTAGCCACTATTAGGTTTGTATGCCCTGTAAGGACCCATTTTAAACGGCTGACACAATGTATTTCCGAAGCAACAAAATAACAGAAATTTAAACTATCAACAGTTGTAACTACTTCATTGCAACATATCAACAAATTCACAAAGCGTATGTGTTCTGTCTACACACGCAAATCAACCGAGTGGGATGGTGCCCCACCACATGAGTATTCTGATCAAGGCTACTATTTTAATTAGTACATGACTCCTTGTACATCACAAAAGCAGTATATACACATGAAGAAACTCCTAAGACCATCTACAAGGAAAGTCGAGCCGGCCGGAGCCTTTCTATGACTGAGGGCAGTTGCTTGCATTGGTTGGCATCGTGGAAAACCAAGTATTGGAGCAATCGGGCACGCCTCTCCCTGGAAGTGACCTAGAGTTTTTATTGTACAAAAAATGTAAGAAGGTTGTTGCTAACGTAAGGGCGGGGGCAGGAAAAAAAATAGTAGCCTAACATACACACTGATGTGGAAAACTAAGTGGCATGATGCATACAAACATGTTAACAGTGCTGGTTTACCTGATTATCCCAATTGACGGTGGCTGTTTTAGGATCATAGCACTGCATAAATCCACATGCATAGGGGCAACAGTCATTTGAACCAACTTCCATGGAAGGGCAGCCTTTGAGCATATCGCAAGCATAGTTACCAAACTTTGGCATCTTTGTGAATGGCCTGATAGCATGTATTGATGTGGTCAGCCTTCGGATCATGTGCTGGCACCATTGGGCCGTAACACCACCATAGGTGACCTTCTTCTTGTGCGTCTCCTTAAAACCATCACCAATAATATGCCATGGGTTCGGATCGAGAATGTGCACCTTGTGCTTCAGGAAGTTGACAATATATACTGAGAAATGTTTGTTGTGTATTACCGGGATCACAATCTGCATCTAAAAAAGACAGCCGATATAGAGCATACAAACCAGTTACAGGCTGCTTAAATAGATGTATGCATGTTGCCATGGTTTTGTATGCAGCCATGCACTGGGTGAGACTGATGCATTGTGCATACCAGATGCTAGTGGAGATGTATTAAAATTATACAACCATACCCAGCAATATTGCATACAACTGTAAACATACAGACATATGAATTTCGTGATTAAGCGGCTATAACGACTGACCTCGTCCACATTGTCTAGCTTTTTATCATCGGGCAAGTAGGAGTGAAGGTACTCATTCAGATTCTCGGGGTTGTACTACACAACTTACGCCGCAGCTTTGAGATTCCGGAAAATACGGAGCTGCACAAAACGCATTACCGAGTGTCGAACATGCACTTCAATGTATACCAAAAAAGGAGAATCAGCGGTTGTAGACTCTTACCCAGACGTCGATGTCTAGATAAAGCCGTTTGAAATCTTTCCTGCGTGGATCGCTGCCTGCATCCTTGATGAGACATTTGACAAAACATTGTACAAAACTGTCGTCCATGTCTAGATTGGGCGCAAAGGATTCTACAACATTTTTTTTTTCATTGAGCGTGTGTTCACCAAAGTCAATAACATATGAACTGCGGAACAAAAAAAAACGATGCAAAGGATCGTCTAATGGACGAACATGGTGTATACGAAAATAAAAGAACATAGCAGTTCACCAAATAATGTGGCGGGTAACATGAAAATGGTATCGTCTGCACAATAAAATATGTGAACTGTGCTTACTCATTTAACTGCAGTTCTTGGGCGTTGACAAAAAGGTTCAACAGATCTAGTGCAAGCTCATGTGTCGTAGCGGAGCGGCATGGTCCGAACTGCCACTTTCCATGTCGACGGTATGAGCCTTACCACCCGGGGTCTCATCAAATTGTGGAGGTGGGAGAGGCTGCTTTCCAGTCATGATCAAAAATGCATAATATTAATGAGCATCACGTTGTAGCATATAATGCATACCACTGATGCAAACATGTAGTGGGCGAAATAATAATGTTAAATAAAAACAGGTTTAAAAAGGTGTAAAAGCCTAAGAAGTCTGTATGAACAGCCTATCAATGCTAGGTCCAGTTCCTGTGCAAGTGCATCCAAATAAGTCATACAGTGCATACAAAACAAATGTTTAATGCATACTGGTCCACTCGGATGCTAGTGCATATAACTTACACGTACAGTGCATACAGACTACATAGGACAGGGTGATAACAAATGCATATGATGGTGTTGTAGGGAAGGAACCAAACCTGAGATTTGGGGGTATAATCGAAGTGTGGCCCACTATGTTGAGATATATCAAACAGGTCATCGGTGTCAATGCCCTTAAAGATGTTTTCAACATCATTTAGGGCATCTGCAACATCTTTATCCTGCTTGAACAATCCATCCTGGCTGCTATCGTTGTCTACATTAGTCCATTGTGAAGCTGATGAACAAATGACCAGAATCACATAAAAAGATGTTAGTACATTAAATTAAAATACATATTGCATAACAACCATCACAAAAATTGACATGACCATCAACAATAAGACTAAGTTACAAAATACACTATGCACCTAATCATAGTTAAATCACAACTAACCTACTTGCATATAAACATATTTTATTTTGCATAAAAATGTTTGGGCCAGAATTCTGGCCATCTTGTATGCAGCTCAGGGTTACAGGATAAGGGAGCGGCCAAACGGGTCGCTCCTTTGCAGCAATTGGATAGCGGGCAAAACAGTCCACTTCCGTACAATCATATCGGGAAAAGGCCGTATTGGCCAATACAAATGTAACAATTGTCACTTTGATTACAACCATAACATTGTCTTTTTTGAAAGTAATAAAAAAGGATACTAGTCATTATAATCATTCCTTAGTGTTGTCGTCGTCCTTACATGGTCCAGGGTTGGGGACAGGGCCAGTGGACTTCCTATGGGCTTCATCTTCGACTGAAGTTATTATCTCTTGTTCCTCTGGAACCTCATTAGCCATCTTTCTCTCTTCTTCCTCTTATTGCTCAGATAAGGTGTTATTCGAATTATCCACTTGGCTGTCTGTGAGCTGGGATTCATTGGGATGTATGCCTGACTGGGTAGCAGAAACTTGAGAAGGATCTATGCATAAAAACCAAAACTAGTCAGTATACGAACCTTTGGAATGACAGTGATGCATTTGCATGCATACGAATGAAAGATTATACGGTTATACCATCCTGAGTTGTTGCATCTTTATGGCCATCAGGCTCCTGTTCCTGCTCCTGCTCCTGCTCCGTATTAGGCCCTATCAGATGTACCAACACAAACAACCCGATGAGGGTATGACCTTATTCACCAATGCATACAAGCCAGAGATGCCAGATAGTTGTGGCAAAAAGCACAATGCATATAACCTATTGATATTGACATACATATCAACCCTTAGAGAATGGTGCATACGAAAAGTAATACACAGAGCAAAAAAAAATGCATACCAGTCTGTGTGCGCGCATGTTCATCTTCCTCGGTGTTATTCGAATTATCCACTTGGCTGTCTGTGAGCTGGGATTCATTGGGAGGTATGCCTGACTGGGTAGCAGAAACTTGAGAAGGATCTATGCATAAAAACCAAAACTAGTCAGCATACGAACCTTTGGAATGACAGTGATGCATTTGCATGCATACGAATGAAAGATTATACGGTTATACCATCCTGAGTTGTTGCATCTTCATGGCCATCTGGCTCCTGCTCCTGCTCCTGCTCCGTATTAGGCCCTATCAGATGTACAAACACAAACAACCCAATAAGGGTATGACTTTATTCACCAATGCATACAAGCCAGAGAGAAGCCAGATAGTTGTGGCAAAGCACAATGCATATAACCTATTGATATTGATATACATATCAACTGTTAGAGAATGGTGCATACGAAAAGTAATACCCAGAGCAAAAAAATGCATACCAGTCTGTGTGCGCGCATGTTCATCTGCCTCGGTGGTTGGTGCTAGATGTGGGACATCAGGACCTGCCTGCTGGCCATATGTGTCTAGCAAACAAATCAGAAAGTTATATGCATGCAACCCGACAAAAAGTTAGAAAACAAAATGGAAGAATGGCCACTGATGTCTGTCCATACCTTGAACGCACGTTTTTTGCATGGGGTCAGGCTGGGCACGAGGCTATTCCAATTGAGCATCTACAACAGTGTCCTCTGTTTGAACCTCCGCAGCAACCTCGTCCACTTGTTGGGCATGGTCAGGGTTGGCTTCCTCACTTATAATATCTTCTACCAACCGCCCAAACGTCGTGACCATTATGCCCTGGTCACGAACAATCTTTCTGTATGCATCCCTCATGATCCGAACCTGCTTTTCAGTCTCCTGGTCATAGGCAACAACCAAATCCTCTAAAGTACGCCGTGAGTCTGGTTTCAACAAATCAAGCCTGGTTTGTAGCATTCTTCCAATCTTAGGGATATAGAATTCAGTGGGTTTGGTGTCCTGCCAGTAGCATGTCTGCGTGCAGGGACGGAACTGCATAGATGGGGGGACATGATGCATAAATACCAAAGTATAATCAAGGCTGAAATAGCCCAAGACTAGTTCGTAGTGTGCATACAAACCAATACCAGTGCATATAAAAGTCAGATAGCATGAAAACTGTGTGCTTGTAATTACACGGAGCATACGTAACAGTAAAATGATGCATAATGGCTTCATTGCACAGCGCATACAAAGGATCGTTGACTACGCGAAAGCTCTTAAATCCACTCTGCACATAAAACATTTACGAGCCCAAGAAATAAAAGGCAAGGGGAGGCTTACATCAAGGGCGCCGTAACCTATGATATGGTGTTTGTCGCTGATACAGTCTGCCTTGCACAGCTTGTTGACCATATCAGTATCAAACAAGCCAATGCGGGGGTGGATAAACCGATCCCTAGGTCCATCAACATGATCCAAACAGTCCAGATAATACAGCTGCAGAAGGGCATACAAAGTGTTAGCAATTGTGTGTACGAACATTAAGACTGACATGACCCAGTGCAACGTATCAGGTTTGTATGCTCACCAGTGGCACAATGCTACAAGAAGGGATGGTGTATGATCTCTGTTCCTTGGTAAGGTTCTCATGGAACCACTTCACACCATGTATAATATCAAAGAAAATGAGATGACACCAATCGATGCCGCTGTACTTTGACATGTCCCTTGTTCTTTCAATGTCAGAATTGTTGATATTGTAGCTACCTGTTGGGAACAGTAGCCTGTTGAACAACACAAGGAAGAAGCAGTGCATGGTCAACTCGTCGGTGCCCCCTTCTTGTACCCGCTTCTTGCAGAGAGCAACAGTAAGCGGGTTGCCCTTAGGAACTTTGAATGCCTTCTTCAAGTTTTCAGCTTCAGCAACTTTGCCACTCCAGCTAAGTTGACTATCCAGGAGAGACTCTCCCGACGCCCGTAGCCCAAACATATAGTACACGACTTCCTTGGTCAGCTTCAGCTTCTTTCCAGGACCCAGATTCATGACCATGGTGTCCGGGTCTATGCGTGTCATCAGCCATATGAGCATGGATGGAGGGCCTGGGCTGGTATGCTTCAAGTCAAGCAAACTGGTGAAGCCGTTGTCTTCAACAAAGATCTTCCTCTGATCGTCAGTGAGGATGCCAAACATATCGACAACATCCTTAGGTTCAGCGCGAATGTTCCAACGGGGTGTCTGCAGGTGGTTCGTGCACAAACATCAATAACCATAACTATTAATAGCACCTTGTATGCACTCAAACTAGTTATACAAAACAGTTATACAGAGCATACAAACCAGTTTTAGAAACCAGTTATAAAATTCAGAAAACAAGAAACTGTGTAAAGTGCCATTATACAGAGCATACAAACCAGTTATACGATGCCTAACAGTTTCAGTGCCCAATGCATGTAGAGACAACAATTTATAGACATGGACTGTGAACCGCCATCAGCATAAAAATCGAGTAAAAATAAGTAGATATTATCCTACCTTGTCGGAAGCTTCTGGTAAAACTGCTGCAGGTTCTGTTCTACGCGTTCTAGGCCGTCGTGATGCTAGTTTAGGAACATCCTAACAAATAAAAATTGTCACAAGCCAAGTTGTTTATATACGCATCGATTTTGACCAATGAGAACATGAAACAATTAAAAGCAAAATGCTACAGCGACAATCATTCTATGCCATATGAAGATTACTACACAAATTGCAAAAAAACATGTAACATAGTGGTGCGTGTGCCATATTACTTTCCCAATTGCCCTTTGGTAACAGGCCGACAAGGACTTACCGATTCGTCTGTATCGGCACCATCCATGCCCTGTCCACGGGCCTTCTTTGAACCCCTCTGGTTCCGGGAGTGTGACACCTACAAATTCAAGATGTTGGTAAGAATAATTACAAATTACAGAAAATCAAACATGATTAACCAAAACAAAGTGAATGAAGGGGACCCCAATAACACAATGCATACAAGTCAGTGATACTAAAAGTAAAAGGAATTCATACACATCGCATAAACACAACACAGCGGGGTTATCAAAAAAAGTTCCATGTGTTTATCAAACTGACGCGATAACATTCAAACAATGCATACAAACCCGGTGAGTGACATATCACACGGTATGTCGGTGCATACAACTACATGCACCAATGCATATCATCTAGCCCGAAGCAAATCTACCAACATGGCCTTCATCATTATACATATAACTTTATTTATAGACAAAACATCATATGTTCATTGTGTAAATTTGTCGAATACAGATAGCAACAATTCAGTTCAGCATGAACGCACAGAATCAGTTGGCTTCCATTTTGCTCCCCGAGAAGATGGATTCTCCTGCATTCGGAATCGATTCCAATTCATAACAAAGCTAGACATTTGGAAAGCTTGAACATATGAATGCAATAGAGGGGGTTTGTATACTAACCTCAAATGTGACCTTTTTTCTGATTTTTTTTCGCAACAGCGGGCTCTGGCCTCTTGCTTCCTACACGGCCGGCAGAGCGAGTGCGCGGTCGGCCTGCCGGCGATGATGGAGGTGACGGACGAGGCCGCTTGGGGACTTCGAAGTCGTCACCGTCAGATGACGTCAAAGAACAGGGTCTATCTGCTTGGCGCCTCCTTACGACCCTTTTCTTCCCTCTTGAACCACCCCTGGTTGCGCCGCCTCCGGCGCCACCGGCCTCACGGGAGCCGCCACCAGTGCGGGCACCGCCTCCGCCCTCGTGCGCAGCGCCGGACCCGGCGGGGTGCCACCGGCTTGACGGGCGCCGCCCGCCGGGGCTGGCACCGCCTCCCCCCCTCTGCGCGGCGCCCGGACCCGTGCGGGTTCCCACCAGCCGACGGGCGCCGTCGGCGCCATTGCCGGCACCGCCTCCGCCCTCGTAAGTAGCGCCAGACCGGGAGGGGTGGCACCGGCCTTAGAGGCGCCGCCGCCGTCGGATTCGGCACCGCCTCCGCCCTCGTGCGCAGCGCCATTCCGGGCGAGGTGCCGCCTGACCGACGGGCGCCGCCCGCCCGTCGGAGCCGTCACCGATGCCGCGGCCTCCGTCCCCGGGAGCGGTCAGGACCTCGCCCTGGCGCCCCCACCACCGTCCCCATGGTCGGAGCCGCCACCACCACCCTCTGCTTCCATGGAAACCTATCACCCACTGAGCAAAAACTCCAATTTTTCCCCTAAAATCAGTCAGAGATAGATGAAGTTGGAGAGAGCGAGATAGAGAGCGAGGGAAACTCACCGAAAACCGCCCGTAGCGCGGGGGAACCGTCCGGCTAATACGGGGGAGTTGGGGTTTTGAGAAGACGAAGGGGGGAGCAGTTTGTCCGACCACGTTTTGTAATAATGTAATAATGGATAATAATTGAGGAGACGGTTGCGACATAATCACGTGCGTGCTATATATATAAGAAAGTATCGTGCATAAATATAGTATACAGCGGCGTATACAATCCATAATATCGATGCGGTCCTAACATGTTGCGTATAAAACTAAGAGTACAAGCGTAAATTGTTAATACTAAATGCATACAAACCATAATACGAATAATGTTAAACAATATGTATAGCTAACCCCCTAACAATGCATACAAAATGGTAATGACTGTATACAATTGAACTAAATAATGTATTTGTATGCATTGTTTTTATGCATACAATTGTTAATACTAGCACATTATTGTTTTTATGCATTGTATGAGGGGTACTTAAGCTTGTATGCATTGTTTTTATGCTTGTATGTGGGGTGCTTCATATATACTTAATACAATACAGAAGGAAGGAAGCTTGTTTGGATGCTTTGGACAAAAGGTCCCTATACTTTAATGGATTGATAAGCATTAGTAATTTGCTTCTCTATTAACTGAATGGTACAACCAACCGCCCAAAATATCATGTGACTGGTAACCTATATTATGTTTGTATGCTCTGTAGGAACCCATTGTACAAAACTGACACTAAATATTTTCCAAAACAACAAAGAATAGAAATTGTATGCTAAGTTTAAACAATTGTAACTACTTCATTGGAACAAATCAACAAAAAGAATACGCGTATGTGTTCTGCCTTCACACGCATATGAATCTAGTGGGATGCTGCACCAGCACATGAGTATTCTGGGCAAGGGTGCAATCAAGATTAGTACATGACACCTTGTTCTACACAAAAACATCAGTCTATACACAAAAGTCCAAACTCCTAAGATCATCTATCCAGATACTCGAGCCGGCCGGATCCTTTCTATCACTGAGGGCAGTTGCTTGCATTGGTTGGTGTCGTGATAAACCAAGTGTTGGAGCAATCGGGCACGCCTCTCCATGGAAGTAACCTAGAGTTTTTAATGCACAAACTGATATGAACCCGTTAGGGTTTTTGCTCGATCTTTCGATGAGAGGTGTGGGATAACTCGATTGGTGAATGGAGATGACGTTCACGGCTCGACTACAGCCCTCCAAGACTACGCCTTAGCAACCGATACACCACCCCAATGGCTGTCACGATCTTGTGGAGCGCGACACCCGGCCACTAGGGCACTCGTCCTGCAAGCAATCGAAGAACCAGCAAGAACAAGTAGAACAAGTACTAAATTACTAGATGTAAATGAAGGTTTCAAACTCAATCTCCAATGAAGTGGGGTTCCGAAGACAAGAAGACGGGCGGCTGATCCAGCACGCGCGCTTACAAGCAAGTAGCGAAGGCTAAACTTGATCTAAACAAAACCCAATCTGTTTTTGACGGCTATAGAGGTATATGTGAGGGTGGAGGACGACCTTAGATCTGGTTGGGGTCGTTCTACAACCCTAGGACGCGCCCCTATTGGGCCCCACTTGATACACGGGTCATCGGCCCAAAATAAGGTGACGCAGCACCATTGGCAGAAAACCTATCGGCCTTATTTGGATCATTGCCACTGCGTCTGAGAAGATATGGACCTGAGACTGGATCCATATGAAAGTAGACTTGATAAGCTTTCCAACAAGTATTAGAACGTCCCAATTGGAGTCCATATGAAGCCATGGTGACCCAAACAAGTTGGACATATTCTGCAGTCCGAATCCAATTCCAAAACGTATTGGATTTGGACTCCTCCTTTCCTTAGGCTAGAAGTGACGTGGTGGCCTGATTGAGGACGTTGAGGATACTTGGACTTGGCCTCCAATCATCTTTGTTAAAAGGTTCCATGCTTCCCATATGCAATCATCCCTTCACAAGTTGGCATCGTAAACCCTTTTCTTGTTGATCTTTTCTGTTTCCATGTTGGTCTTCTCCATCATTCCTGAGCAAAACAAGAGTGCACGTGTCTCCAAGATCTAAACAAGATGGATAGGAGCTCAAGAGGGAACTCACTTGATTATTAAGTTGACGAGCACAAGCACGAGTAAGAGGACCAGCAATAGGTACTGGTGTTGGCGGGGATGCATTGCTGTTGTTGATGTCCTCATCACAAACCATGACAGTAAGTTGTTGCTCCAGTAAGTTAAGGGGGCAGGGGACAATGAAGACAGACCTACAATATGATTCATACAATTGTTACCTAAATACCCCTAGATGTGCAAAAGTGAACTTTGTATGTAATACTAACATACAAACTTATGTGCAGAGCTAGATAGTATGATGCATACAAACATGTTAACAAATTTGCTTTACCTTATAATCCCAGTTGACGGTGGTCAAGCTTTTGGGTCATAGCACTGCATAAAGCCACATACATAGGGGCAACAGTCATTTGATCTGATTTCCATGGAAGGGCAGCCTTTTAGTATATCATAAGCAAAGTTGCCGAACTTTGGCATCTTTGTGAATGGCCTGACATCATGTATCGCATCGGACAGCCTGCGGATCATATGCTAGCACCATGACGCTTTAACACCAACATACGTGATTTGCTTCATGTGTGTCTCCATAAAACCATTACCAATGATATGCCATGGGTTCGGATCAAGGATATGCACCTTCTGCTTTAGGAAGTTCACAATATAAACTGAGAAATGACCGTTGTGTATGACCGGGATCACAATCTGCACAAGAAAAATAAGACACCAGGTACGGAGCAAAAAATGTTACAAACCAAATGCATACAGATATAAAATTAGATGGACACAGGTTACTAACATGTTTGTATGCCAAAAAAATCCTATGTAAAAAGTGTAGCTACCATCATGTATACACACATCATAGATCTAGGGAATCAAAACATAGTGCATTCAAAGCAAAAGGATATGGACTCAGGTTGCTAACATCATGCATACAGACCCTACAAAAGTTAACAGTACAGAGGCAATATTGCATAAAAACATGAGCTTGACAATTCATTTTCTCTTGGGATAGACCATACCACTCTAAAACATACAGGCATATCAATGTCGTGAATATGCTGCTACAATGACTAACCTCATCCACATTGTCTAGTTTGTCATCACCGGGCAAGTAGGTGTGAAGATATGTCTTCAATGTCTGAGGCTCGTAAGTCACAACTTGGCCGCCATAGCTTTGAGATTCCTGTAAATCCAAAACTGCATGTAACGTATACGGGTGTCGAAATATGCACATCTGTGCATACCAAAGGGAGAAACAGCAGTTGTAGCATCTTACCCAGACGTCGATGTCCAGGTAAAGCCGCTTGAAATCTTTCCTTCGTGGATCGCCAGTATGCATCCTTGATGAGACATTGAACAAAGCATTGTACTGGCCGGCATCCATGTTTCCCTTTGGGCGCGAAGACTAAGGCGACATCTTTTCCATTGAGCTTGTGTTCACCAAAGTCAATGACATAGTAATCTAGCGTAACAAAAATAGAGATGCAGAGGATCAGCCTAAATAAAGGACATGGTGTATACTGAGACTTAAAAAACATAACAGTTCAGCGGTAGGATCTACAGGGTAACATGAAAAACATGTGAGGTGTGCTCACTCATTTAAATGCAGGTCTTGGGCGTTGACAAAGAGGTCCAACAGATCTAATGCAAGCTCATGTGTGGTACGCGGAGCGGGATGGTCCGTGCTGCCATAATCCGTGTCGATATCATCAGCCTTACCACCCGAGGTCGAATCAAATTGTGGTGGAGGAATAGGCTGCTTGCCGGCCGATGCCCTACCAATGTCAGCGGTACATATTGGGTCGTCTTGCGTGATTCCTTCCATGTACACAGTCGGCAAACCAAACAGGGACATGTTAAAAATGAACAATATTGATAATATAAATGGAACGAAGACCCGATCTATACCCATTACGAGTGCATACAACCTTTATATGCAATGCATACAACTGATATATTCATATGGTTAGGACAAAAAATAAGGCTATGTAACATCAGTTGCATACATCTAATACACACAGTGCATACAGACTACATGTAACCAGTACGTAGAGAATGCATACCAAGCTGATGTAGGGACATTACCAACCTGGGATCTGGGCGTGTAATCGAATTCTAGACCACTCCGTTGAGAGGTATCAAATATTTGACCAAATGTGTCCATCTCATTAAAAAGGTTCTATTGGGGGGAGTCCTCATGGTCAAAGTTCATCCAATCAGAAGCTGATGAGCAAGAAATAAACAAAGTAAGTAACTAAAATTAATGTAGATCCTGCTTAGTAACAAGGTTAGATGCATGTTTAGTTACAACTCACTATGCATCTAGACATACAAAACGGCTTTTAAACCACCTAATACTGACTGCTGGGTTCTGGGTACACTTGTACGCATCTCAAGGTTACAGTAAAAGGGAGCGGCCAAAAAAGGAAGCTCCCCTGCAGCATTCGGAGAGATGCCAAAAACAGGCCGCTTCCTTACAAGCTGTACTGAATTGGCCATCTTGGCCAATGCAGAAAGCCAATATACAGTGTGGCATCGGATGCTCTGATTAAAATCATAAAAATTGTCTATTTGCAGAATAAAAACAAATTACTCGTCCTTACGTGATCCCTCAGGGTTGGGGGCAGGGCCACTGGAGTCCCTGTGTGCGCCGTCTTCCACTGAGGTATGCGTATCCACACCCATCCCACTCTCATTCTGCTTCGGACTCCTCTCAGCCTCCTGCTGCTCAAAGAAACGTGTATTCCACTCTTCCACCAGGCTATCAGTGAGCTGGGACTCATTAGGGGGCTGCTAGTTTGGGTACCTGGCAGTCCACCATCGTCTGTTAAAAAAAGATATCCATATGTCAAATATCTTTGTGAGGGGCAGAACACCACACAGAGCGCATACAAACAAGAGATTAAAGGCTTGTACCATGCTTCTCCTTCTCCGTATCCATTTGCTCACAATGGTCATGCTCCTGCTGAACCGCTTGCTCCTAACCATGCTCCTTTTCGTGCCCAGTCTCCTGCACCTGCTCTCGCTGCTGCTCCTGCTGAATCACATGTTCCTGCTGCATATTCAACACTGCATACAAAGGTTTTGAGATGTCAATACCATATTAAACATGACATAGAATTTAGTGACACAATTTACCAATAATGCATACAAAAGTGAAATTAAGGGAATTTGCAAATAGAAGCTTCAGTTGGCTGGATACAAGTGTGCAGCCAAGGTGTATATACAAGCACGCAGGTTTGCGCATACAAGTATCTAAATCACACCATCCCAAACTAGTTATCCTCTGAAAATGTGACTAACAATACCAGACAATGCATACAACACAAGCAGTTCAGGCATTTAAACACCTGACTATGCCCAGACCTCATACAAGTAAGATTAATTAGTACATACAAACTACTGGTACAAGGCATTGCAACTTCGCAGCGATGAAATTAAGTGCCACCACACCTAAACCATCTACAATTTCAGCCATTTTCAAATCAAACCTGTACTTCATGCCACATGATAATGGTTGTGATAAAATCGGACAACAAATGACAAGCGATCACATACCACTCTGTGGGGGGGAGTCTACATCTGCATTGGTGTTGGGTTCTGCAGGGGGGACAACAGAGGGGTGAGGCTGTGGGACATGCTCCTTGACTTGGGCATCATTGACAGCATGATCCTGTTTATCGCCTTCAACACCCTGGTCCTCTTGTTGGCCATAGTTAGGGTCGGCTTCGGCACGGAGAAGCTCGTCTATAAGGTCACCGAAGACGCAGAGGATGGTGCCCTGGTTCTCGAGGATCTTCCTGTATGCATCCCTGAAGACCCCAACTTGTTTCTCAGTCTCCCGGTCATAGCCAATGACCAAATCCTCTAGGGGCGCCGATACTCTGGATTCAACAAGTCGAACCTGGGTCGTAGCATTCTTGCAATCTTAGGCACATAAAAATCAGTGGGTTCGACTGGCTGGGGGTAGCATGTCTGCGATCGTGATCGAAACTGCATATGTTAACCAAGAGGCAGGCTCAGAATTCATAAAACAAAGACATACCAGTATATCGTGACATAGAGAAAAAATTTATTCAAGAATGCAAGCATAACTGAACACAAAGAAGTACGCCCAAAGCAAGGATTAGCTTGCTTCCTACAAATGCTTAGTTGGGGTGTGCGTACGGTGTGAAGGAAAGTGTATGCACTTACTTCAATGTATTGGTATCCAGGATGCCACACCCTGAATAATTTATGCATAAAAACTCCAATGCATGGCATTCAAACCAAGCTAATGTAAAAGAAAATAGATTATTATCAATACCTTCTGTATGCACAGCCCAGATGCGGTCAGATCAATTAGTGTAAACAAACTATTGCTGCTACGCATTCAAAAAACAATAAGAACACACTGAATTTCAGTGAAATACTCAAAAACAGGATCCGCATCCAAAAAACGAAGTGCATACAAGTTCTATACTACATACCATTCAAGCCAATTTCAAATTTCAAATCACAAGGTTCCAACATACGTGCAGCAAATGCACGCACTCTGTTAGAGTTGGTACACATAAGAATCCATTTCAGATTTGCAGCATAACCAACAAACTAAATTAAAACAACTCAAAAGGGCATGCAAAAAGGCACTAGGTGTGGAATTGTGCTTACGTCCAAGTGGCCATATAGCCTAAAATATGGTGGGTGTCATGGATCTGGTCTGCACGAATTAGCTTGTTGACCATATCAGTGTCAAAGAATCGAATGCGGGGCAGCGACAACTGATCTGTAGGCCCATCCGGGTGATCCAGCCAGTCCAGGTACCACAGCTGTATAGAAATGCATTCAAGTGTTAGCAATGGTTCATACAAAACTTAGGGGCAAAACAAAATCAGTACCACTCTTCAGGTATGGATGCTCACCAGTATGGCAAGGGCATAAGCCGGTATAGTGTATGTTGTCTGCTTTTCTGCGGTCCCACTAAGGGAATCATGAAACCATCTAACGCCATGCACAACATCACAGAAAACCATGTGCGACCAATCATAATCAGTGAAATGTTCCATGTCCTTTATCTTTCAATGTCCATATTATTGATGTTGAAGCTACCTGTTGGGAACAGGAGCCTGTTGAGCAACACAAGGAAAAAGCACCGCATAGTAAGCTTGTCGGTCCCCCCTTGTTTGACACGGTTCTTGCAGAAAGCGACACTAAGAGCCTCGTTCCTTGGAAGTTGCAGTTCATCCTTCAATGACTCAGCTTCAGCAACTCTACCAGCCCAAGAGAGAGACCATTGAGGAGTATATCCGTGTGCAATTAAACCAAATAGCTGGTGCACAACTGTCTCTGAGAACTGGATCTTCTTTCCAGGACCAGCATTGAGGACCATGGTCTCTGGGTCTATACGCTTCATCAGCCACACAAGGATAGATGGCTGGCCAGCAGTTGTTACCTTCAAGTCAAGTAAGTTATCGAACTTGTTTGCATAAATAAAAACTCTCCTCTGGTTCTCAGTGAGGCTCTCAAACATGTCCACAACATCCTTGGGATCTGCGCGTATATTCCAGCGAGGTCCCTGCAGTTCGTGGGTGGAGTTGTAAATGAAGACAGGTTTGTATGCATTCCAAATCCCCTAACGAAAGTGCATACCAGCAATATAAACTATGCATACCAACTAAAAACATAGGTCCATAGAAACAGGGGAAAACATGCACATACTTTCTTAGATGCTTGGGGTGCATCTGGATCCAGGCGTGCTCTTTGATTGCGACCCAACCTGGCTGCTGGTTCATGCTCCTCCTAAAAGATAACAATCAGTCTATATAGCATGGATGGCGTCGGATCACGAACATCAAATTAAGTAATAAACAGGAGGTGTATCGAATGTGGAGTTGGGTTTCAAACATACATTGGCTTCTTCTGCAACCTCTGTTCTTCTAGTGCGAGGGCGCCGTGCTTCTGGTTGCTTCCCTTAAAAAAGAGTAGCAATTAAAATCAATGATGCAAGAAAAAAACAATTGTATGCTGCATGCAGATTATATTTACAGTGCATACAAAGATAACAGAGGGTCAGTGAGTGGCCCACCGTCAACTTATTTCCCCTTCCGGTACAATTACTTCATATAAATTGCATACCAACATCAAAGACACAAAGTAAATATGTTCTTCATACATCAAAACTTGTGTAAACATTGCATACAGCTAACCTGCAACTTAAATAACATCACACACGCTATTTAATCCAGCACACTATCATGTCAACAATCTTTTGGTAAAACCGCTTTAACAACATAAGCAGGGGTAGGCATGGTCACAACATTTCATTAAATTGATCATAGACTAACTGTTTCTGTGGTTTTCCTTTTTGCTCCCCGAGAGGTCCCCGTTTCCTGCATTCGACAACGGTTTACAATTCATCAAAAAATTACCAACACTGTCACAAAGGATAGGACTGTATACAAGGCTGGAGCACTTTGTATACAAACCTCAAATGTAACTTTTTTCACTGGTTTCTTCGCGGCATCCAGACCTGGGGTCTACCTACTACCACGGGCGGCCTGACGAGTGCGGGTCGGCCCAGACGGCGGAGATGGAGGTGGCGGGTGAGGGCGCTTGGGATCCATGAAGAAGTCGTCGTCGGAAGACGAGACCACGTGGACGACGACCTTGTCTTCACTCCGCCTCCCCGCTTTCCTTTTGAATCGTAAGCCATGTCCCGCAACCCGGCTGCCCGGTGCCTGGGCGCCACTTTGGCCTCCGGCACCACCGTTGACGGGGTGCACGCTATCGTCAGTGCCGAGCGTCACGCCGCATGCGCCCCGGGCGTCGGAACGCCGCCGCCGCGGCCGTTGTTGGGAGCTTTCGATTTGAGGGGGTGCCGCCGCCGCCGCTGCCGTGGGAGCCGTCTCCGGTGTCCCCACCGCTGCCATGGGAGGCATCACCGGTGCCCCCCCGGCGTGAGAGCCGTCACCGGTGCCGCCGTCGCCATGGGGAGTGTCAGCGGTGCCGCCGTGCCCAACTGACGCCCCACCACAGTCGCCATGCCCAGGGCCGCCACCACCTACCGGCCGAGAGTTCTCCGAATGCTTGGACACCTAGCACAAACTACAGTGAAAAAACAAAATTTTCTCCTAAAATAAGTCCAAAATTGATGAACTTGAAGCAACGATAGAGGGCGGATGAGACTCACCAGAACCGCCGCGCGAGGATTGTCGTCCGGCGAAGGCACGGTGCGAGGGGAGAAGAGGGGTTTTGAGAGGAGGAAGGGGGAACCAGTTCCCCCCCCCCCACGTTTTCCAATGGATAATAATTGAGACGGTTCCAACAGAATCACGTGCGTGCCATATATATATGAAAGTATCGTGCATAATATAATGTACAAAGTGTATACCATCCACCAGCCACACTTTCCCATTAGGGGGATGTTTTCATAGTTAGGGGAAAGTGCATACAACCCTAACTGAGCCTTCCCTCTAGGGGTGGTTCAGTCCGAGAGCGTGCCAGGACCACCAGCCACACTAGCCCACTAGGGGGGATGTTTTCATAGTTAGGGAAAGTGCATACAACCCTAACTGAGCCTTCCCTCTAGGGGTAGTTCAGTCGGAGCAAGGACCACCAGCCACACTTGCCAACTAGGGGGGATGTTTTCATAGTTAGGGAAAGTGCATACAACCCTAACTGAGCCTTCCCTCTAGGGGTGATCGGCCGTCCCTCTAGGGGTGATCGAGTCGGAGAGCGTGCCAGGACCACTAGCCACACTTGCCCTCTAGGGGGGATGTTTTTATAGTTAGGGGAAAGAGCATACAACCCTAACTGAGCCTTCCCTCCAGGGGTGGTTCAGTCGGAGAGCGTGCCAGGACCACCAGCCACACTTGCCCACTAGGGGGGATGTTTTCATAGTTAGGGAAAGTGCATACAACCCTAACTGAGCCTTCCCTCTAGGGGTGGTTCAGTCGGAGAGCGTGCAAGGACCACTAGCCACACTTGCCAACTAGGGGGATGTTTTCATAGTTAGGGGAAAGTGCATAGAACCCTAACTGAGCCTTCCCTCTAGGGGTGATCGAGTTGGAGAGCGTGCCACGACCACCAGCCACACCTGCCCACTAGGGGGGAAAGTTTTCATGTTTAGCAGAAAGTGCATACAGCTCTAACTGAGCGTTCCCTCTAGGGGTGGTCGAGTCAGAGAGCGTGCTAGGACCACCAGCCACACTTCCCCCCTAGGAAGGATGTTTTCATAATTAGGGGAAAGTGCATACAACCCTAACTGAGCCCTACCTCTAGAGGTGGTCCAGACGGAGAGCTTGACAGAACCACCAGCCACACTTGCCATCTAGGGGGGGATGTTTTCATAGTTAGGGGAAATGCATACAACCCTAACTGAGCCTTCCCTCTAGGGGTGGTTCAGTCGGAGAGCGTGCCAGGACCACCAGCCACACTTGCTCACAAGGGGGGATGTTTTCATGTTTAGGGGAAGTGCATACAACCCTAACTGAGCCTTCCCTCTTGGGGTGGTCCAGTCAGAGAGCGTGCTAGGACCACCAGCCACACTTGCCCACTAGGGGGATGTTTTCATAGTAAGGGGAAAGTGCATACAGCCCTAACCGAGCCTTTCCTCTAGGGGCGGTTCAGTCGGAGAGCGTACTAGGACCCCCAGCCACACTTGCCATCTATGGGGATGTTTTCATAATTAGGGGAAAGTGCATACAACCCTAACCGAGCCTTTCCTCTAGAGTTGGTTCAGTCGGAGAACATGCCAGGACCACCAGCCACACTTGCCATCTAGGGGGGGATGTTTTCATAGTTAGGGGAAAGTGCATACAACCCTAACCGAGCCTTCCCTCTAGGGGTGGTTCAGTCGGAGAGCGTTCGGAACCCCCAGCCACACTTGCCCACTAGGGGATATTTTCATAGTTAGGGGAAAGAGCATACAACCCTAATCGACCTTCCCTCTCTCGGGGTGGTTCAGTCGGGAGAGCATGCCGGGACCACCGGCCACACTTGCCCACTAGGAGGGGATGTTTTCATAGTTAGGGGAAGTGCATACAACCCCTAACCGAGCCCTCCCTCCGCCGGAGAGCATACCAGGACTACCCACTTTGCCATCTAGGGGGATGTTTTCATAGTTAGGGAAAGCGCATACAACCCTAACTGAGCCTTCCCTCTAGAGGTGGTTCGATCGGGGGAAACTACCAGTGACCACTAGGGGGATGTTTTTATAGTTAGGGATAGTGCATACAACCCTAAGCGAGCCTTCTCTCTGGGGTGGTTCGGTGGGAGGCGTGCCGGGACCACCGGCCACACTTGCCCACTAGGGGGGGATGTTTTCATAGTTAGGGGAAAGTGCATACAACCCTAACCGAGCCTTTCCTCTAGAGTTGGTTCAGTCGGGAGAGCATGCCGGGACCACCGACCACACTTGCCATCTAGGGGGGGTATTCATAGTTAGGGAAAGTGCATACAACCCTAACTAAGCCTTCATAGTTAGGGGGGGGATGTTTTCATAGGGGGAAAGTGCATACAACCCCTAACCGAGCCTTCCCTCTAGACCACCAGGTGGTTTTTCATAGTTAGGAGAGCATGCCAGGACCACCAGCCACACCACTTGCCCACTAGGGGGGATGTTTTCATAGTTAGGGGAAAGTGCATACAACCCTAACCCCACCACCACACCTTGCCCACTAGGGGGGTGTTTTCATAGTTAGGGAAAGTGCATACAACCCTAAGCGTTCCCCTCTAGGGGTAGTTCGGTCGGAGGGCGTGCAAGGACCACCAGCCACACTTGCCAACTAGGGGATGTTTTCATAGTTAGTTCGGAGAGCATACAACCCTAAGGGACCACCAGCCACACTTGCCATCTAGGGGGGATGTTTTCATAGTTAGGGAAAAGTGCATACAACCCTAACTGAGCCTTCCCTCTAGGGGTGGTTCGGGTCGGAGAGCGTGCCAGACCACCAGCCACACTTGCCCACTAGGGGGGGATGTTTTTTATAGTTAGGGAAAGTGCATACAACCCTAATCCCCTTCCTTCTAGAGCCACTAGCCCTCTAGCCCTCTAGGGGGGGTTTTGATAGTTAGGGGAAAGAGCATACAGGGGTCCCACTGTTGGGGGGGGGTGTTTTTCCATAGGGGGGTGGGGGCGTGCATACCACCCTAACCCAGCCTTCCCCTAGGGGGTGGTTCTAGGGGGATGTTTTCCATAGTTAGGGGAAAGTGCATACAACCCCTAACCGAGCCTTTCCTCTAGAGTTGGTTCCGGAGAGCATGCCGGGACCACCAGCCACACACTTGCCATCTAGGGGGGGGATGTTTTCATAGTTAGGGAAAGTGCATACAACCCTAACTCCGAGCCTTCCATGGGGTTGGGTGGTTAGGGGAAAGTCGGAAGGACCACCCGGCCACACACTTGCCCACTAGGGGGGATGTTTTCATAGTTAGGGGAAAGTGCATACAACCCTAATCCCTCCCTCCAGAGTTCGGCCGGAGGCATAGGACCTTCCCATCTAGGGGGATGTTTTCATATTGGGAAAGGCATACAACCCTAACCGAGCCTTCCCTCTAGTGCCGGGACCACCCAGCCACACTTGCCACTAGGGGGATGTTTTTCATAGTTAGGGAAAGTGCATACAACCCTAACCGAGCCTTCTCTCTAGGGGTGGTTCGGAGCCTTCCCACTATGTTTTCATAGGGGTGGTTCCTCTAGAGTTGGTTCAGGAGAGCGTGCCGGACCACCAGCCACACTTGCCATCTAGGGGGGGATGTTTTCATAGTTAGGGTTATGAAAGTGCATACAACCCTAGTTAGGGAAAGTGCATACAACCCCGAGCCCTCCCTCTAGGGGTGGTCCGATGGAGAGCGTGCCGGGACCACCAGCCACACTTGCCCACTAGGGGGATGTTTTTTCATAGTTAGGGAAAGTGCATACAACCCTAACTAAGCCTTCCCTCTAGGGGTAGTTCACCACGTGCAAGGACCACCAGCCACACTTGCCAACTAGGGGGATGTTTTTCATAGTTAGGGGAAAGTGCATACAACCCTAACGAGCCCTCCCTCTAGGGGTGGTCCAGATGGAGAGCGTGCCGGGACCACCGGCCACACTTGCCCACTAGGGGGGATGTTTTTTCATTAGGGAAAGTTAACCCTAACGAGCCTTCCCTCTAGGGGGTAGTTCATACAGAACCCAAACCACCCTTCCCAACTAGGGGTGGTTTTTCATAGTTAGGGAAAGTGCATACAACCCTAGGACCACCAGTCGGAGAGCGTGCAGGACCACTAGCCACACTTGCCAACTAGGGGGGATGTTTTTTCATAGTTAGGGAAAGTGCATAGAACCCTAACTGAGCCTTCCCTCTAGGGGTGGTCGAGTACACCACCCACCCAGCCACACTTGCCCACTAGGAAGGATGTTTTCATGTTTAGGGGAAAGTGCATACAACCTAACTGACTAGGGGGGTCGGTCTGAGCTCTAGACCACCAGTCACACTTCCCCCTAGGAAGGATGTTTTCATAATTAGGGGGAAAGTGCATACAACCCTAACTGAGCCCCTACCTCTAGAGGACCACTAGCCACACTTGCCCTCTAGGGGGGACGTTTTGATAGTTAGGGGAAAGAGCATACAACCCTAACTGAGCCTTCCCTCTAGGGGTGGTTCAGTCGGAGAGCGTGCCAGGACCACCAGCCACACTTGCTCACAAGGGGGGATGTTTTCATGTTTAGGGGAAGTGCATACAACCCTAACTGAGCCTTCCCTCTTGGGGTGGTCCAGTCAGAGAGCGTGCTAGGACCACCAGCCACACTTGCCCACTAGGGGGATGTTTTCATAGTAAGGGGAAAGTGCATACAGCCCTAACCGAGCCTTTCCTCTAGGGGCGGTTCAGTCGGAGAGCGTACTAGGACCCCCAGCCACACTTGCCATCTATGGGGATGTTTTCATAATTAGGGGAAAGTGCATACAACCCTAACCGAGCCTTTCCTCTAGAGTTGGTTCAGTCGGAGAACATGCCAGGACCACCAGCCACACTTGCCATCTAGGGGGGGATGTTTTCATAGTTAGGGGAAAGTGCATACAACCCTAACTGAGCCTTCCCTCTAGGGGTGGTTCAGTCGGAGAGCGTTCCAGAACCCCCAGCCATACTTGCCCACTAGGGGGGATATTTTCATAGTTAGGGGAAAGAGCATACAACCCTAACTGAGCCTTCCCTCTCGGGGTGGTTCAGTCGGAGAGCATGCCAGGACCACCAGCCACACTTGCCCACTAGGAGGGGATGTTTTCATAGTTAGGGGAAGTGCATACAACCCTAACTGAGCCCTCCCTCCAGAGTTGGTTCAGTCGGAGAGCATACCAGGACTACCAGCCACACTTGCCATCTAGGGGGGATGTTTTCATAGTTAGGGGAAACTGCATACAACCCTAACTGAGCCTTCCCTCTAGAGGTGGTTCAGTCAGAGAGCGTGCCAGGACTACCAGCCACAATTGACCACTAGGGGGGATGTTTTTATAGTTAGGGATAGTGCATACAACCCTAACTGAGCCTTCTCGCTAGGGGTGGTTCAGTGGGAGAGCGTGCCAGGACCACCAGCCGCACTTGCCCACTAGAGGGGATGTTTTCATAGTTAGGGGAAAGTGCATACAACCCTAACCGAGCCTTTCCTCTAGAGTTGGTTCAGTCGGAGAGCATGCCAGGACCACCAGCCACACTTGCCATCTAGGGGGGGATGTATTCATAGTTAGGGAAAAGTGCATACAACCCTAACTGAGCCTTTCCTCTAGAGTTGGTTATGTCGGAGAGCATGCCAGGACCACCAGCCAGACTTGCCCACTAGGGGGGATGTTTTCATAGTTAGGGGAAAGTGCATACAACCCTAACTGAGCCCTCCCTCTAGGGGTGGTCCAGATGGAGAGCGTGCCAGGACCACCAGCCACACTTGCCCACTAGGGGGGATGTTTTCATAGTTAGGGAAAGTGCATACAACCCTAACTGAGCCTTCCCTCTAGGGGTAGTTCAGTCGGAGAGCGTGCAAGGACCACCAGCCACACTTGCCAACTAGGGGGGATGTTTTCATAGTTAGGGGAAAGTGCATACAACCCTAACTGAGCCCTCCCTCTAGGGGTGGTCCAGATGGAGAGCGTGCCAGGACCACCAGCCACACTTGCCCACTAGGGGGGATGTTTTCATAGTTAGGGAAAGTGCATACAACCCTAACTGAGCCTTCCCTCTAGGGGTAGTTCAGTCGGAGAGCGTGCAAGGACCACCGGCCACACTTGCCAACTAGGGGGGATGTTTTCATAGTTAGGGAAAGTGCATACAACCCTAACTGAGCCTTCCCTCTAGGGGTGATCGAGTCGGAGAGCGTGCCAGGACCACTAGCCACACTTGCCCTCTAGGGAGGATGTTTTTATAGTTAGGGGAAAGAGCATACAACCCTAACTGAGCCTTCCCTCCAGCGGTGGTTCAGTCGGAGAGCGTGCCAGGGCCACCAGCCACACTTGCCCAGTAGGGGGGATGTTTTCATAGTTAGGGAAAGTGCATACAACCCTAACGAGCCTTCCCTCTAGGGGTGGTTCGGTCGGAGGCGTGCAAGGACCACCAGCCACACTTGCCAACTAGGGGGATGTTTTCATAGTTAGGGGAAAGTGCATAGAACCCTAACTGAGCCTTCCCTCTAGGGGTGATCGAGTCGGAGAGCGTGCCACGACCACCAGCCACACTTGCCCACTAGGGGGGGAAGTTTTCATGTTTAGCAGAAAGTGCATACAGCTCTAACTGAGCCTTCCATCTAGGGGTGGTCGAGTCAGAGAGCGTGCTAGGACCACCAGCCACACTTCCCCCCTAGGAGGGATGTTTTCATAATTAGGGGAAAGTGCATACAACCCTAACTGAGCCCTACCTCTAGGGGTGGTTCAGTCGGAGAGCGTGCCAGGACCACCAGCCACACTTGCTCACTAGGGGGGATGTTTTCATGTTTTGGGGAAGTGCATACAACCCTAACTGAGCCTTCCTTCTTGGGGTGGTCCAGTCAGAGAGCGTGCTAGGACCACCAGCCACACTTGCCCACTAGGGGGGATGTTTTCATAGTAAGGGGAAAGTGCATACAACCCTAACCGAGCCTTCCCTCTAGGGGCGGTTCAGTCGGAGAGCGTACTAGGACCCCCAGCCACACTTGCCATCTATGGGGATGTTTTCATAATTAGGGGAAAGTGCATACAACCCTAACTAAGCCCTACCTCTAGGGGTGGTCCAGACGGAGAGCATGCCAGGACCACTAGCCACACTTGCCCTCTAGGGGGGATATTTTCATAGTTAGGGGAAAGAGCATACAACCCTAATTGAGCCTTCCTTCTAGGGGTGGTTCAGTCGGAGAGCATGCCAGGACCACCAGCCACACTTGCCCACTAGGGGGGATGTTTTCATAGTTAGGGAAAGTGCATACAACCCTAACTGAGCCTTCCCTCTAGGGGTAGTTCAGTCGGAGAGCGTGCAAGGACCACCAGCCACACTTGCCAACTAGGGGGGATGTTTTCATAGTTAGGGAAAGTGCATACAACACTAACTGAGCCTTCCCTCTAGGGGTGATCGAGTCGGAGAGCGTGCCAGGACCACTAGCCACACTTGCCCTCTAGGGAGGATGTTTTTATAGTTAGGGGAAAGAGCATACAACCCTAACTGAGCCTTCCCTCCAGCGGTGGTTCAGTCGGAGAGCGTGCCAGGGCCACCAGCCACACTTGCCCAGTAGGGGGGATGTTTTCATAGTTAGGGAAAGTGCATACAACCCTAACTGAGCCTTCCCTCTAGGGGTGGTTCAGTCGGAGAGCGTGCAAGGACCACCAGCCACACTTGCCAACTAGGGGGATGTTTTCATAGTTAGGGGAAAGTGCATAGAACCCTAACTGAGCCTTCCCTCTAGGGGTGATCGAGTCGGAGAGCGTGCCACGACCACCAGCCACACTTGCCCACTAGGGGGGGAAGTTTTCATGTTTAGCAGAAAGTGCATACAGCTCTAACTGAGCCTTCCCTCTAGGGGTGGTCGAGTCGGGAGGCGTGCTAGGACCACCCGGCCACACTTCCCCCCTAGGAGGGATGTTTTCATAATTAGGGGAAAGTGCATACAACCCTAACTAGCCCTACCTCTAGGGGTGGTTCAGTCGGAGAGCGTGCCAGGACCACCAGCCACACTTGCTCACTAGGGGGGATGTTTTCATGTTTTGGGGAAGTGCATACAGCCCTAACTGAGCCTTCCTTCTTGGGGTGGTCCAAATCGGAGGAGCGTGCTAGGACCACCAGCCACACTTGCCCACTAGGGGGGATGTTTTCATAGTAAGGGGAAAGTGCATACAACCCTAACCGAGCCTTCCCTCTAGGGGCGGTTCAGTCGGAGAGCGTACTAGGACCCCCGCCACACTTGCCATCTATGGGGATGTTTTCATAATTAGGGGAAAGTGCATACAACCCTAACTAAGCCCTTACCTCTAGGGGTGGTCCGGACGGAGAGCATGCCAGGACCACTAGCCACACTTGCCCTCTAGGGGGGATATTTTCATAGTTAGGGGAAAGAGCATACAACCCTAATTGAGCCTTCCTTCTAGGGGTGGTTCAGTCGGGAGAGCATGCCGGGACCACCAGCCACACTTGCCCACAAGGGGGGATGTTTTCATAGTTAGGGGAAGTGCATACAACCCTAACTGAGCCCTCCCTCTAGAGTTGGTTCAGTCGGAGAGCATGCCAGGACCACCAGCCACACTTGCCATCTTGCGGGGATGTTTTCATAGTTAGGGGAAACTGCATGCAACCCTAACTGAGCCTTCCCTCTAGAGGTGGTACAGTCAGAGAGCGTGCCAGGACCACCAGCCACAATTGACCACTAGGGGGGATGTTTTTATAGTTAGGGATAGTGCATACAACCCTAACTGAGCTTTCTCTCTAGGGGTGGTTCAGTGGGAGAGCGAGCCAGGACCACCAGCCGCACTTGCCCACTAGAGGGGATGTTTTCATAGTTAGGGGAAAGTGCATACAACCGTAACCGAGCCTTTCCTCTAGAGTTGGTTCAGTCGGAGAACATGCCAGGACCACCAGCCACACTTGCCATCTAGGGGGGGATGTTTTCATAGTTTGGGGAAAGTGCATACAACCCTAACTGAGCCTTCCCTCTAGGGGTGGTTCAGTCGGAGAGCGTTCCAGAACCCCCAGCCACACTTGCCCACTAGGGGGGACATTTTCATAGTTAGGGGAAAGAGCATACAACCCTAACTGAGCCTTCCCTCTCGGGGTGGTTCAGTCGGAGAGCATGCCAGGACCACCAGCCACAATTGCCCACTAGGAGGGGATGTTTTCATAGTTAGGGGAAGTGCATACAATCCTAACTGAGCCCTCCCTCCACAGTTGGTTCAGTCGGAGAGCATGCCAGGACTACCAGCCAAACTTGCCATCTAGGGGGATGTTTTCATAGTTAGGGGAAACTGCATACAACCCTAACTGAGCCTTCCCTCTAGAGGTGGTTCAGTCAGAGAGCGTGTCAGGACTACCAGCCACAATTGACCACTAGGGGGGATGTTTTTATAGTTAGGGATAGTGCATACAACCCTAACTGAGCCTTCTCGCTAGGGGTGGTTCAATGGGAGAGCGTGCCGGGACCACCGGCCACACTTGCCCACTAGGGGGGGATGTTTTCATAGTTAGGGGAAAGTGCATACAACCCTAACCGAGCCTTTCCTCTAGAGTTGGTTCAGTCGGAGAGCATGCCAGGACCACCAGCCACACTTGCCATCTAGGGGGATGTATTCATAGTTAGGGGAAAGTGCATACAACCCTAACTGAGCCTTTCCTCTAGAGTTGGTTCAGTCGGAGAGCATGCCAGGACCACCAGCCAGACTTGCCCACTAGGGGGGATGTTTTCATAGTTAGGGGAAAGTGCATACAACCCTAACGAGCCCTCCCTCTAGGGGTGGTCACGATGGAGGCGTGCCGGGACCACCGGCCACACTTGCCCACTAGGGGGGATGTTTTCATAGTTAGGGGAAAGTGCATACAACCCCTAACCGAGCCTTTCCTCTAGAGTTGGTTCAGTCGGGAGAGCATGCCGGGACCACCCGCCCACACTTGCCATCTAGGGTGGCATGTTTTCATAGTTAGGGGAAAGTGCATACAACCCTAACTCGAGCCTTCCCTCTAGGGGTGGTTCGGTCGGGAGAGCGTTCCGGGACCCCCGGCCACACTTGCCCACTAGGGGGATGTTTTCATAGTTAGGGAAAAGTGCATACAACCCTAACTAAGCCTTTCCTCTAGGGGTGGTTCAGTCGGAGAGCGTGCCAGGACCACCAGCCACACTTGCCACCTAGGGGGGATGTTTTCATATTTAGGGGAAAGTGCATACAACCCTAACTGAGCCCTCCCTCTAGGGGTGGTCCAGATGGAGAGCGTGCCAGGACCCCCAGCCACACTTGCCCACTAGGGGGGATGTTTTCATAGTTAGGGGAAAGTGCATACAACCCTAACTAAGCCTTCCCTCTCTTGGGGTGGTTCGGTCGGGAGGCGTGCCGGGACCACCGGCCACACTTGCCATCTAGGGGGATGTTTTCATAATTAGGGGAAAGTGCATACAACCCTAACTGAGCACTCCCTCTAGGGGTGGTCCAGACGGAGAGCGTGCCAGGACCACTAGCCACACTTGCCCTCTAGGGGGGATGTTTTCATAGTTAGGGGAAAGAGCATACAACCCTAACTGCACCTTCCCTCTAGGGGTGGTTCAGTCGGAGAGCGTGTCAGGACCACCAGCCACACTTGCTCACTAGGGGGGATGTTTTCATAGTTAGGGGAAAGTGCATACAACCCTAACTAAGCCTTTCCTCTAGGGGGTGGTTCGGTCGGAGGCGTGCCGGGACCACCGGCCACACTTGCCATCTAGGGGGGGATGTTTTCATAGTTAGGGGAATGTGCATACAACCCTAACTGAGCCCTCCCTCTAGGGATGGTCTAGATGGAGAGCGTGCCAGGACCCCCAGCACACTTGCCCACTAGGGGGGATATTTTCATAGTTAGGGGAAAGTGCATACAACCCTAATTGAGCCTTCCCTCTTGGGGTGGTTCAGTCGGAGGCGTGCCGGGACCACCAGGCCACACTTGCCATCTAGGGGGGATGTTTTCATAGTTAGGGGAAAGTGCATACAACCCTAAGCGAGCCTTCCCTCTAGGGGTGGTTCGGTCGGAGAGCGTGCCGGGACCACTAGCCACACTTGCCCTCTAGGGGGGATGTTTTCATAGTTAGGGAAAGTGCATACAACCCTAACTGAGCCCTTCCCTCTAGGGGTGGTTCAAAAAAAGGAGGCGTGCCGGGACCACTAGCCACACTTGCCCTCTAGGGGGATATTTTTCATAGTTAGGGGAAAGAGCATACAACCCTAACTCGACCCTTCCCTCTAGGGGTGGTTTGGTCGGAGAGCATGCCAGGACCACCCGGCCACACTTGCCCACTAGGGGGGATGTTTTCATAGTTAGGGGAAGTGCATACAACCCTAACTGAGCCCTCCCTCTAGGGGTGGTTCAGTCGGAGAGCATGCCGGGACCACCGACCACACTTGTCATCTAGGGGGGGGATGTTTTCATAGTTAGGGGAAAGTGCATACAACCCTAAGCGAGCCTTCCCTCTAGAGGTGGTTCGGTCGGGAGAGCGTGCCGGGACCACCGGCCACAATTGACCACTAGGGGGGATGTTTTTATAGTTAGGGATAGTGCATACAACCCTAACTGAGCCTTCCCTCTAGGGGTGGTTTAGTGGGAGAGCGTGCCGGGACCACCGGCCACACTTGCCCACTAGGGGATGTTTTCATAGTTAGGGGAAAGTGCATACAACCCTAACCCAGCCTTTCCTCTAGGGGTGGTTCGGTCGGAGAGGCATGCCGGGACCACCAGCCACACTTGCCATCTAGGGGGGATGTTTTCATAGTTAGGGGAAAGTGCATACAACCCCAACTAAGCCTTCCCTCTAGGGGTGGTTCGGTCGGGAGGCGTGCGGGACCCCTAGCCACACTTGCCCACTAGGGGGGGATGTTTTCATAGTTAGGGAAAAGTGCATACAACCCTAACTAAGCCTTTCCTCTAGGGGTGGTTCAGTCAGAGAGCGTGCCAGGACCACCAGCCACACTTGCCATCTAGGGGGGATGTTTTCATAGTTAGGGGAAAGTGCATACAACCCTAACTGAGCCCTCCCTCTAGGGGTGGTCCAGATGGAGAGCGTGCCAGGACCCCCAGCCACACTTGCCCACTAGGGGGGATGTTTTCATAGTTAGGGGAAAGTGCATACAACCCTAACTGAGCCTTCCCTCTTGGGGTGGTTCAGTCGGAGAGCGTGCCAGGACCACCAGCCACACTTGCCATCTAGGGGGGATGTTTTCATAATTAGGGGAAAGTGCATACAACCCTAACTGAGCCCTCCCTCTAGGGGTGGTTCGGTCGGAGGAGAGTGTGCGGGACCACTAGCCACACTTGCCCTCTAGGGGGATGTTTTCATAGTTAGGGGAAAGAGCATACAACCCCTAACTAAGCCTTCCCCTCTAGGGGTGGTTCGGATGGAGAGCGTGCCGGGACCACCAGCCACACTTGCCCACTAGGGGGGGATGTTTTCATAGTTAGGGGAAAGTGCATACAACCCCTAAGCGAGCCTTCCCTCTAGGGGTGGTTCGGTCGGAGGCGTGCCGGGACCACCGGCCACACTTGCCATCTAGGGGGGATGTTTTCATAGTTAGGGGGAAGTGCATACAACCCTAACGAGCCTTCCCTCTAGGGGTGGTTCGGATGGAGAGGCGTGCGGGGACCACCAGCCACACTTGCCCACTAGGGGGATGTTTTCATAGTTAGGGGAAAGTGCATACAACCCTAACTAAGCCTTTCCTCTAGGGGTGGTTCGGTCGGGAGGCGTGCCGGGACCACCGGCCACACTTGCCATCTAGGGGGATGTTTTCATAGTTAGGGAAAGTGCATACAACCCTAACTGAGCCTTCCCTCTAGGGATGGTCTAGATGGAGGCGTGCCGGGACCCCCGGCCACACTTGCCCACTAGGGGGATATTTTCATAGTTAGGGGAAAGTGCATACAACCCTAATTGAGCCTTCCCTCTTGGGGTGGTTCAGTCGGAGAGCGTGCCAGGACCACCAGCCACACTTGCCATCTAGGGGGGATGTTTTCATAATTAGGGGAAAGTGCATACAACCCTAACTGAGCACTCCCTCTAGGGGTGGTCGGGTCGGAGGCGTGCCGGGACCACCAGCCACACTTGCCCTCTAGGGGGATGTTTTTCATAGTTAGGGGAAAGAGCATACAACCCTAAGCGTGCCTTCCCTCTAGGGGTGGTTCGGTCGGGAGAGCGTGCCGGGACCACCGGCCACACTTGCCCACTAGGGGGGATGTTTTCATAGTTAGGGGAAAGTGCATACAACCCTAACTGAGCCTTCCCTCTAGGGGGTGGTCCAGGTCGGAGGCGTGCCAGGACCACTAGCCACACTTGCCCTCTAGGGGGGATATTTTCATAGTTAGGGGAAAGTGCATACAACCCTAACCGAGCCTTCCCCTCTAGGGGTGGTTCGGTCGGAGAGCATGCCGGGACCACCCGGCCACACTTGCCCACTAGGGGGATGTTTTTCATAGTTAGGGGAAGTGCATACAACCCTAACTGAGCCCTCCCTCTAGGGGTTGGTTCAGTCGGAGAGCATGCCGGGACCACCCGGCCACACTTGCCATCTAGGGGGGATGTTTTCATAGTTAGGGGAAAGTGCATACAACCCTAACTGAGCCTTCCCTCTAGGGGTTGTTCGGTCGGGAGAGCGTGCCGGGACCACCGGCCACAATTGACCACTAGGGGGGATGTTTTTTTATAGTTAGGGAAAGTGCATACAACCCTAAGCGAGCCTTTCCCTCTAGGGGTGGTTCGGTCGGAGGCGTGCCGGGACCACCGGCCACACTTGCCCACTAGGGGGATGTTTTCATAGTTAGGGGAAAGTGCATACAACCCCCTAACTGAGAGCCTTTCCTCTAGAGTTGGTTCAGTCGGAGAGCATGCCGGGACCACCGGCCACACTTGCCATCTAGGGGGGATGTTTTTCATAGTTAGGGGAAAGTGCATACAACCCCAAGCGAGCCTTCCCTCTAGGGGTGGTTCGGTCGGAGAGCGTGCCAGGGACCCCTAGCCACACTTGCCCACTAGGGGGGATGTTTTTTTATAGTTAGGGGAAAGTGCATACAACCCTAACTAAGCCTTTTCTCTAGGGGTGGTTCGGTCGGAGGCGTGCCGGGACCACCCGGCCACACTTGCCATCTAGGGGGGATGTTTTCATAGTTAGGGGAAAGTGCATACAACCCTAACTGAGCCTTCCCTCTAGGGGTGGTTCAGGTCGGAGGCGTGCCGGGACCCCCACCACACTTGCCCACTAGGGGGGATGTTTTCATAGTTAGGGGAAAGTGCATACAACCCTAACCGAGCCTTCCCTCTTGGGGTGGTTCAGTCGGAGGCGTGCCGGGACCACCGGCCACACTTGCCATCTAGGGGGATGTTTTTTATAGTTAGGGGAAAGTGCATACAACCCTAACCGAGCCTTCCCTCTAGGGGTGGTTCCAGTCGGAGAGAGCGTGCCGGGACCACTAGCCACACTTGCCCTCTAGGGGGATGTTTTCATAGTTAGGGGAAAGTGCATACAACCCTAAGCGAGCCTTCCCTCTAGGGGTGGTTCGGTCGGAGAGAGCGTGCCGGGACCACCCGCCACACTTGCCCACTAGGGGGGATGTTTTTCATAGTTAGGGGAAAGTGCATACAACCCTAACTAAGCCTTTCCCTCTAGGGGTGGTTCGGTCGGGAGGCGTGCCGGGACCACCGGCCACACTTGCCATCTAGGGGGGATGTTTTCATAGTTAGGGGAAAGTGCATACAACCCTAAGCGAGCCTTCCCTCTAGGGGTGGTTCAGTCGGAGAAGCGTGCCGGGACCACCGGCCACACTTGCCCACTAGGGGGATGTTTTTTCATAGTTAGGGGAAAGTGCATACAACCCTAAGCGAGCCTTCCCTCTAGGGGTGGTTCAGTCGGGAGGCGTGCCGGGGACCACCCGCCACACTTGCCATCTAGGGGGGATGTTTTCATAGTTAGGGGAAAGTGCATACAACCCTAAGCGAGCCTTCCCTCTAGGGGTGGTTCGAGTCGATGGAGGCGTGCCGGGACCACCCGACCACACTTGCCCACTAGGGGGGATGTTTTCATAGTTAGGGGAAAGTGCATACAACCCTAAGCGAGCCTTCCCCTCTAGGGGTGGTTCGGTCGGAGGCGTGCCGGGACCACCCGCCACACTTGCCATCTAGGGGGATGTTTTCATAGTTAGGGGAAAGTGCATACAACCCTAACTAGCCTTCCCTCTAGGGGTGGTTCGGTCGGGAGGCGTGCCGGGACCACCGGCCACACTTGCCCACTAGGGGGATGTTTTTAGTTAGTTAGGGGAAAGAGCATACAACCCTAACTAGCCTTCCCTCTAGGGGTGGTTCGGTCGGAGGCGTGTCGGGACCACCGGCCACACTTGCCCACTAGGGGGATGTTTTCATAGTTAGGGGAAAGTGCATACAACCCTAACTAAGCCTTTCCTCTAGGGGTGGTTCGGTCGGGAGGCGTGCCGGGACCACCAGCCACACTTGCCATCTAGGGGGATGTTTTCATAGTTAGGGGAAAGTGCATACAACCCTAAGCGAGCCTTCCCTCTAGGGGTGGTTCGGATCGGAGCGTGCCGGGACCACCGGCCACACTTGCCCACTAGGGGGATGTTTTCATAGTTAGGGAAAAGTGCATACAACCCTAATTGAGCCTTCCCTCTAGGGGTGGTTCAGTCGGGAGGCGTGCCGGGACCACCGGCCACACTTGCCATCTAGGGGGGATGTTTTCATAGTTAGGGAAAGTGCATACAACCCTAGCTGAGCCTTCCCTCTAGGGGGTGGTTCGGTCGGGAGGCGTGCCGGGACCACCAGCCACACTTGCCCTCTAGGGGGGATGTTTTCATAGTTAGGGAAAGTGCATACAACCCTAACTAAGCCTTCCCTCTAGGGGTTGGTTCGGTCGGAGGCGTGCAGGGACCACCGGCCACACTTGCCATCTAGGGGGGATGTTTTCATAGTTAGGGAAAGTGCATACAACCCCTAACGAGCCTTCCCTCTAGGGGTGGTTCGGTCGGAGAGGCGTGCCGGGACCACCGGCCACACTTGCCCACTAGGGGGGATGTTTTTCATAGTTAGGGAAAAAGTGCATACAACCCCAATTGAGCCTTCCCTCTAGGGGTGGTTCGGAGCCTTCCCCCTAGGGGTGCCCACTAGGGGGATGTTTTTCATAGTTAGGGAGGCATACAACCCTAACGAGCCTTGGGTGGTTCGACCACCCAGGACCACCGGCCACACTTGCCATCTAGGGGGGATGTTTTCATAGTTAGGGGGAAAGTGCATACAACCCTAACTAAGCCTTCCCTCTAGGGGTGGTTCGGTCGGGAGGCGTGCCGGGACCACCAGCCACACTTGCCCACTAGGGGGGATGTTTTCATAGTTAGGGGAAAGTGCATACAACCCTAAGCGAGCCTTCCCTCTAGGGGTGGTTCGG
Organism: Chrysopogon serrulatus; assembly: GCA_015844335.1. Taxonomy (NCBI): domain Eukaryota; kingdom Viridiplantae; phylum Streptophyta; class Magnoliopsida; order Poales; family Poaceae; genus Chrysopogon; species Chrysopogon serrulatus. Next base: position 7,490 of record JADLZL010003334.1, on the reverse strand, counting down.
TCGGGAGGCGTGCCGGGACCACCCGGCCACACTTGCCCACTAGGGGGATGTTTTCATAGTTAGGGGAAAGTGCATACAACCCTAAGCTGAGCCTTCCTCTAGGGGGTTTCGGTCGGGAGGCATGCCGGGACCACCGGCCACACTTGCCATCTAGGGGGGATGTTTTCATATAGTTAGGGGAAAGTGCATACAACCCCTAAGCGAGCCTTCCCTCTAGGGGTGGTTCGGTCGGGAGGCGTGCCGGGACCACCCGCCACACTTGCCCACTAGGGGGGATGTTTTCATAGTTAGGGGAAAGTGCATACAACCCTAACTAAGCCTTCCCTCTAGGGGTGGTTCGGTCGGAGCGTGCCGGGACCACCGGCCACACTTGCCATCTAGGGGGGATGTTTTCATAGTTAGGGAAAGTGCATACAACCCTAAGCGAGCCTTCCCTCTAGGGGTGGTTCAGGTCGGAGGCGTGCCGGGACCACCCGCCCACACTTGCCCACTAGGGGGGGATGTTTTCATAGTTAGGGGAAAGTGCATACAACCCTAACTAAGCCTTTCCTCTAGGGGTGGTTCAGTCGGGAGGCGTGCCGGGACCACCCGGCCACACTTGCCATCTAGGGGGGATGTTTTTTCATAGTTAGGGGAAAGTGCATACAACCCTAAGCGAGCCTTCCCTCTAGGGGTGGTTCGGTCGGGAGGCGTGCCGGGACCACCCGGCCACACTTGCCCTCTAGGGGGATGTTTTCATAGTTAGGGGAAAGTGCATACAACCCTAAGCTAAGCCTTCCCTCTAGGGGTGGTTCAGTCGGGAGGCGTGCCGGGACCACCAGCCACACTTGCCCACTAGGGGGGATGTTTTTCATAGTTAGGGGAAAGTGCATACAACCCTAACTGAGCCTTCCCTCTAGGGGTGGTTCGGTCGGAGGCGTGCCGGGACCACCGGCCACACTTGCCATCTAGGGGGGATGTTTTCATAGTTAGGGGAAAGTGCATACAACCCTAAGCAAGGCCTTCCCTCTAGGGGTGGTTCGGTCGGAGGCGTGCCGGGACCACCAGCCACACTTGCCATCTAGGGGGATGTTTTCATAGTTAGGGAAAGTGCATACAACCCTAAGCTGAGCCTTCCCTCTAGGGGTGGTTCGGTCGGGAGGCGTGCCGGGACCACCCGGCCACACTTGCGCCATCTAGGGGGGGGGATGTTTTCATAGTTAGGGGAAAGTGCATACAACCCTAAGCGAGCCTTCCCTCTAGGGGTGGTTCGGTCGGAGGCGTGCCGGGACCACCCGGCCACACTTGCCCACTAGGGGGGATGTTTTCATAGTTAGGGGAAAGTGCATACAACCCCTAACTAAGCCTTCCCTCTAGGGGTGGTTCGGTCGGGAGGCGTGCCGGGACCACCAGCCACACTTGCCCACTAGGGGGGGATGTTTTCATAGTTAGGGGAAAGTGCATACAACCCTAAGCTGAGCCTTCCCTCTAGGGGTGGTTCAGTCGGGAGGCATGCCGGGACCACCGGCCACACTTGCCATCTAGGGGGATGTTTTCATAGTTAGGGGAAAGTGCATACAACCCTAAGCGAGCCTTCCCTCTAGGGGTGGTTTCGGTCGGAGGCGTGCCGGGACCACCGGCCACACTTGCCCACTAGGGGGATGTTTTCATAGTTAGGGAAAGTGCATACAACCCCTAAGCGAGCCTTCCCTCTAGGGGTGGTTCAGTCGGGAGGCGTGCCCGGGACCACCCGGCCACACTTGCCCACTAGGGGGGGGATGTTTTCATAGTTAGGGGAAAAGTGCATACAACCCTAACTAAGCCTTCCCTCTAGGGGTGGTTCGGTCGGAGGCGTGCCGGGACCACCGGCCACACTTGCCCACTAGGGGGGATGTTTTCATAGTTAGGGGAAAGTGCATACAACCCTAACTAAGCCTTCCCTCTAGGGGTGGTTCGGTCGGAGGCGTGCCGGGACCACCGGCCACACTTGCCCACTAGGGGGGATGTTTTTTATATAGTTAGGGGAAAGTGCATACAACCCTAACTAAGCCTTCCCTCTAGGGGTGGTTCGGTCGGGAGGCATGCCAAGGACCACCGGCCACACTTGCCCATCTAGGGGGGATGTTTTTCATAGTTAGGGGAAAGTGCATACAACCCTAAGCGAGCCTTTCCCTCTAGGGGTGGTTCGGTCGGGGCGTGCCGGGACCACCCGGCCACACTTGCCCACTAGGGGGGATGTTTTCATAGTTAGGGGAAAGTGCATACAACCCCTAACTAAGCCTTCCCTCTAGGGGTGGTTCGGTCGGGAGGCGTGCCGGGACCACCGGCCACACTTGCCCACTAGGGGGATGTTTTTCATAGTTAGGGGAAAGTGCATACAACCCTAAGCGAGCCTTCCCTCTAGGGGTGGTTCAGTCGGAGGCGTGCCGGGACCACCCGGCCACACTTGCCCACTAGGGGGGATGTTTTCATAGTTAGGGGGAAAGTGCATACAACCCTAACTAGCCTTCCCTCTAGGGGTGGTTCGGTCGGGAGGCGTGCCGGGACCACCGGCCACACTTGCCCACTAGGGGGGATGTTTTTCATAGTTAGGGAAAGTGCATACAACCCCTAACTAAGCCTTCCCTCTAGGGGTGGTTCGGTCGGGAGGCGTGCCGGGACCACCCGGCCACACTTGCCCTCTAGGGGGGATGTTTTCATAGTTAGGGGAAAGTGCATACAACCCTAAGCGAGCCTTCCCTCTAGGGGTGGTTCGGTCGGAGGCGTGCCGGGACCACCGGCCACACTTGCCCACTAGGGGGGATGTTTTTCATAGTTAGGGGAAAGTGCATACAACCCTAAGCGAGCCTTCCCTCTAGGGGTGGTTCGGTCGGAGAGGCGTGCCGGGACCACCCGGCCACACTTGCCCATCTAGGGGGGATGTTTTTTTATAGTTAGGGGAAAGTGCATACAACCCCCCTAAGCGAGCCCTTCCTCTAGGGGTGGTTCAGTCGGGAGGCATGCCGGGACCACCCTTGCCATCTAGGGGGGATGTTTTCATAGTTAGGGGAAAGTGCATACAACCCTAAAGCGAGCCTTCCCTCTAGGGGTGGTTCGGTCGGAGGCGTGCCGGGACCACCGGCCACACTTGCCCACTAGGGGGGATGTTTTTCATAGTTAGGGGAAAGTGCATACAACCCTAAGCTGAGCCTTTCCTCTAGGGGTGGTTCGGTCGGAGAGGCATGCCGGGACCACCGGCCACACTTGCCCACTAGGGGGGGATGTTTTCATAGTTAGGGGAAAGTGCATACAACCCTAACTAAGCCTTCCCTCTAGGGGTGGTTCGGTCGGGAGGCGTGCCGGGACCACCGGCCACACTTGCCATCTAGGGGGATGTTTTTCATAGTTAGGGGAAAGTGCATACAACCCTAAGCGAGCCTTCCCTCTAGGGGTGGTTCGGTCGGGAGGCGTGCCGGGACCACCGGCCACACTTGCCCACTAGGGGGGATGTTTTCATAGTTAGGGAAAAGTGCATACAACCCTAAGCGAGCCTTCCCTCTAGGGGTGGTTCGGTCGGGAGGCGTGCCGGGACCACCGACCACACTTGCCATCTAGGGGGGATGTTTTCATAGTTAGGGAAAAGTGCATACAACCCTAACTAAGCCTTCCCTCTAGGGGTTGGTTCGGTCGGAGGCGTGCCGGGACCACCAGCCACACTTGCCCATCTAGGGGGGGGATGTTTTCATAGTTAGGGAAAAGTGCATACAACCCTAACTAGCCTTCCCTCTAGGGGTGGTTCGGTCGGGAGGCGTGCCGGGACCACCCGCCACACTTGCCCACTAGGGGGGATGTTTTCATAGTTAGGGAAAGTGCATACAACCCTAAGCGAGCCTTCCCTCTAGGGGTGGTTCGGTCGGAGAGGCGTGCCGGGACCACCGGCCACACTTGCCCACTAGGGGGGATGTTTTCATAGTTAGGGAAAGTGCATACAACCCTAAGCGCCTTCCCTCTAGGGGTGGTTCGGTCGGAGGCATGCCGGGACCACCGGCCACACTTGCCCACTAGGGGGGATGTTTTCATAGTTAGGGGAAAGTGCATACAACCCTAAGCTGAGCCTTCCCTCTAGGGGTGGTTCGGTCGGAGGCGTGCCGGGGACCACCGGCCACACTTGCCCATCTAGGGGGATGTTTTTCATAGTTAGGGGAAAGTGCATACAACCCTAAGCTAAGCCTTCCCTCTAGGGGTGGTTCGGTCGGGAGGCATGCCGGGACCACCGGCCACACTTGCCATCTAGGGGGGATGTTTTCATAGTTAGGGGAAAGTGCATACAACCCCTAACTGAGCCTTCCCTCTAGGGGTGGTTCGGTCGGAGGCGTGCCGGGACCACCCGGCCACACTTGCCATCTAGGGGGGATGTTTTTCATAGTTAGGGGAAAAGTGCATACAACCCTAAGCGAGCCTTCCCTCTAGGGGTGGTTCGGTCGGAGGCGTGCCGGGACCACCCGCCACACTTGCCCATCTAGGGGGATGTTTTCATAGTTAGGGGAAAGTGCATACAACCCCCTAAGCGAGCCTTCCCTCTAGGGGTGGTTCGGTCGGAGGCGTGCCGGGACCACCGGCCACACTTGCCCACTAGGGGGGATGTTTTTCATAGTTAGGGGAAAGTGCATACAACCCTAACTGAGCCTTCCCTCTAGGGGGTGGTTCAGTCGGGAGGCGTGCCGGGACCACCGGCCACACTTGCCCACTAGGGGGGATGTTTTTCATAGTTAGGGGAAAGTGCATACAACCCCTAACTAAGCCTTCCCTCTAGGGGTGGTTCGGTCGGAGGCGTGCCGGGACCACCGACCACACTTGCCCACTAGGGGGGATGTTTTCATAGTTAGGGGAAAGTGCATACAACCCTAACTAAGCCTTCCCTCTAGGGGTGGTTCGGTCGGGAGGCGTGCCAGGACCACCCAGCACACTTGCCATCTAGGGGGGATGTTTTTCATAGTTAGGGGGAAAGTGCATACAACCCTAACTAAGCCTTCCCTCTAGGGGTGGTTCGGTCGGAGGCGTGCCGGGACCACCCGGCCACACTTGCCCACTAGGGGGGATGTTTTCATAGTTAGGGGAAAGTGCATACAACCCCTAACTGAGCCTTCCCTCTAGGGGTGGTTCAGTCGGGAGGCGTGCCGGGACCACCGGCCACACTTGCCCTCTAGGGGGGATGTTTTCATAGTTAGGGGAAAGTGCATACAACCCCTAACTAAGCCTTCCCTCTCTAGGGGTGGTTCAGTCGGAGAGGCGTGCAGGGACCACCGGCCACACTTGCCCATCTAGGGGGGATGTTTTCATAGTTAGGGAAAAGTGCATACAACCCTAAGCGAGCCTTCCCTCTAGGGGTGGTTCGGTCGGAGAGCGTGCCGGGACCACCAGCCACACTTGCCCACTAGGGGATGTTTTTTTCATAGTTAGGGAAAGTGCATACAACCCTAAGCGAGCCTTCCCTCTAGGGGTGGTTCGGTCGGAGGCATGCCGGGACCACCGGCCACACTTGCCATCTAGGGGGATGTTTTCATAGTTAGGGGAAAGTGCATACAACCCTAAGCGAGCCTTCCCTCTAGGGGTGGTTCAGTCGGAGGCGTGCCGGGACCACCCGGCCACACTTGCCATCTAGGGGGGATGTTTTCATAGTTAGGGAAAAGTGCATACAACCTAAGCGAGCCTTCCCTCTAGGGGTGGTTCAGTCGGGAGGCGTGCCCGGGACCACCAGCCACACTTGCCATCTAGGGGGGATGTTTTCATAGTTAGGGGAAAGTGCATACAACCCTAAGCTGAGCCTTCCCTCTAGGGGTGGTTTCAGTCGGAGGGCGTTCCGGGACCACCGGCCACACTTGCCATCTAGGGGGATATGTTTTCATAGTTAGGGGAAAGTGCATACAACCCTAACTGCCTTCCCTCTAGGGGTGGTTCGGTCGGAGGCGTGCTAGGACCACCAGCCACACTTGCCCTCTAGGGGGGTATGTTTTTCATAGTTAGGGAAAGTGCATACAACCCTAACTAAGCCTTTCCTCTAGGGGGTGGTTCGGTCGGAGAGCATGCCGGGACCACCGGCCACACTTGCCATCTAGGGGGATGTTTTCATAGTTAGGGGAAAGTGCATACAACCCTAAGCGAGCCTTCCCTCTAGGGGTGGTTCGGTCGGAGGCATGCGGGACCACCGGCCACACTTGCCCACTAGGGGGGATGTTTTCATAGTTAGGGGAAAGTGCATACAACCCCTAAGCTGAGCCTTCCCACTCTAGGGGTGGTTCAGTCGGAGGCGTGCTACCACCGACCACACTTGCCATCTAGGGGATGTTTTCATAGTTAGGGGAAAGTGCATACAACCCTAAGCGAGCCTTCCCTCTAGGGGTGGTTCAGTCGGAGGCGTGCCGGGACCACCGGCCACACTTGCCATCTAGGGGGGATGTTTCATAGTTAGGGGAAAGTGCATACAACCCTAACTAAGCCTTCCCTCTAGGGGTGGTTCAGTGGGAGGCATGCGGGACCACTAGCCACACTTGCCCTCTAGGGGATGTTTTTCATAGTTAGGGGAAAGTGCATACAACCCTAAAGCGAGCCTTTCCTCTAGGGGTGGTTCGGTCGGGAGAGCGTGCCGGGACCACCCGGCCACACTTGCCCATCTAGGGGGGGATGTTTTCATAGTTAGGGAAAGTGCATACAACCCCTAACTGAGCCTTCCCTCTAGGGGGTGGTTCGGTCGGAGAGCGTGCGGGACCACCCGCCACACTTGCCCATCTAGGGGGGATGTTTTCATAGTTAGGGGAAAGTGCATACAACCCTAACTAAGCCTTTCCTCTAGGGGTGGTTCGAGTCGGAGGCATGCCGGGACCACCGACCACACTTGCCATCTAGGGGGATGTTTTCATAGTTAGGGAAAGTGCATACAACCCTAAAATAGCCTTCCCTCTAGGGGTGGTTCTGTCGGAGAGGCATGCATAATACCACCGGCCACACTTGCCCATCTAGGGGGGATGTTTTCATAGTTAGGGGAAAGTGCATACAACCCTAAAGCGGGCGCCTTCCCTCTAGGGGTGGTTTGGTCGGAGAGCGTGCCGGGACCACCCGCCACACTTGCCCACTAGGGGGGATGTTTTCATGTTTAGGGGAAAGTGCATACAACCCTAACCCAGCCTTCCCTCTAGGGGTGGTCGGTCGGGAGGCGTGCAGGACCACCGGCCACACTTGCCCACTAGGGGGGATGTTTTTCATAGTTAGGGGAAGTGCATACAACCCCTAACTAAGCCTTCCCTCTAGGGGTGGTTGAGTCGGAGCGTGCCATGACCACCCGCCACACTTGCCCATCTAGGGGGGATGTTTTTATAGTTAAGGGAAAGTGCATACAACCCTAACTAAGCCTTCCCTCTAGGGGGTGGATTTGGGTCGGAGGCGTGCGGGACCACCACCCACACTTGCCATCTAGGGGGGATGTTTTTCATAGTTATGGGGAAAGTGCATACAACCTAACTAAGCCTTTCCTCTAG